>VDFB02329667.1:0-12760 GCA_007258455.2 Sequoia sempervirens
AACTCGTGGGTGATTGAAAATTTGAAATGGAATAATGCAAAGCACTGTACTTCTATTATTTTCTTCAGATTTTTGTAATATTCTTGCAGGGTACGGCCCAATACGGGCAAGAAGTTGTTCTAAATTGATTGTAAGTGATGGTTTAATCAATCACCTTCCATTTCATTCTTGTTTCATGCAGATTGGTTCATTTTTGAGATAGTTATTGTATTTTTTGTAAAAAAAGTTAAAATCTTGTCCCAAGGTAAACAGAGCCAAAGAAAATTAAGTTTCTTTCATTTTAACCTGTGAAAATCTCTAATTTTTGGTGAGTTTACTCCTATTTGGATATATTTTCATGTTCTAAAGGTTCTAAACCAAATGGTTAAGAGTAATGTGTGAAAGGTTAAAGGTTTGGACTGTAAATTTGTGTACAGTCAGGAAAACAGAGTTTAGCGTAAGGATAAAACCTAGGGTTTTTCAAAATACGTATGGTAATGGATCTTTTGTGGTTTAATAAGCATGAGAAGGTCTAATTAAACATGTTCCAAGCATTGGCTAAGAGAAATTGAGTTTGGGAATATCTAAATCAATAAACCCTATTTGTTCCAAGGCCTAATTAGGCCTAGTTCTGATCTGAGACAACAGATTTTGAAGCTTTTGTTACGAAGGACCTAATACCCATTTCAGAATATGTTTTAAACAAGCACCAAAGGCACTTAAATGTGTAAATAGTTTTGTTGATGTTATGACAGCTTCGGGCTCATCCTTCCAGCCACGAGTGAAGACATAAATTCATATAGCCTATCGGCTATTCATTTATTTGTGATAATTAATGTGAAGGGGCGCTTCACTTGGCAACATTACATTTTCTCTTGGCCGACCTTTGTATTTTCATCTTGGCTGACCTTCCTTGTATTTGTAATTATTATTTGTAATTATCTTTTCTTATGGTGGCCGACCTAGTTCTTGAAGAGGTGCGACCTCTCTAGCATTATGTATTTATAGGAGGTCATTTCCACTCCATTGAAGACAAAAAAGAAAGTTCGATTATTCCTTCTCTCAAGTGTGAATTCTATCAAGAGCAGATCCTTCTATCTAGTGCGAATTTCTTCTAAGGCAGATTGTGAATCTCTTCAAGTGCAGAATTGTGTTCAAGGAAGGGAAAATTGTTATCTTCTATTATAGCCATTGCTGGTGCTGAATATTGGTCTTGTGATAGGCCTCATTGTAAAGTGTTTTGTTGCCATTACTTATATATATAAGAGAGATAATTTTTGCTGGGTTTTTCTCCCTCAAGTGGAGGGTTTTCCCAGGGTATTTGTTGTGTTATTCTGTCTGATTTTTAAAATTAATTTCTGTGCTTTACATCTGATCATAAAATTAACATGGTATCAAAGCGGGTCTTAGAAAAGATCTAATCAGATATGGCAGAAATCTATATCAAAATAAACGAAGCAATGAGGTATCGATACTTGAAGAAGCAATTTAAGTATCAGGAGCTCTTGAAAAGTTAAAGGACTCGAGATGGTTCTTCATTCTCATGGCGAATAGCATAAAGGTGTTCAATACTTGGCAAGACTACATCAAATCAATGCGTCAATGATCTCAATCTGTAGATTGATATTTGTGGAGATCAAGTCAAGCCGCATAATCTGAAGATGAACTGATATAAGGTAAATATGAATAAGAGTCGGGATTCAACCTTGACAAAGGAAAGCCACATGAATATTGGACGGAATTGATACTAGCGTTTCCTTATCAGATCTATTGATATTTTATTGTCTGGTAGAAGGCTACAGAGAGCGCTACATATAGAATTAGCCATGAATAAAGCTAATGTAGGAGCCGTCAGCCCTGGAGATTGCCATTGTCGTGTATAGTCTAGACGAAGCCGACTTTAATATTCTTGATTGCCAAAATACATTGTTTTTCGAATATGCTTTGGTCTGAGCCGTCGAAGCATCAAAGCTTTTTTGAGTAGTCGTCATTTGATAAATTAGAATCGTATTGAACTCCTGGGAAGATTTCGGGAGACCAATACTCTTGATACGGCGGAATAAGGAAATATCGGGTTAAGAGAATAAAAGAGCAAACACCGTTGGGAATAAGTTTTATGTGAACTGTTTATATTTGAATCATGGAAGCTGGAAGCTGTCGGGCTTTATTAAGATTTCGTGGCAATTCAGGAAGTCACTCCTCTTCATCGCGTCATTGTGCAGGAATATTTCTGTGTTCTGGGAGTTATGGCCAATACGAATGTGTGAGTTCAATAACTTCGTAGTTTGCAACTAAAAGGAGCAGTTTATTGGTGGAGTCCAAAATTTCTCACATTTCCATATTGCGTATGTCGCTTGGGCATTGTCTGGGCGAGGACAAAGATAGTCATGTTACAGTCGCCAAAAAATTTGTTTACTTTGGTGAATGAACAACTCAGAGCATATGCCTGTGTTCAAGCCATGAAGGTTGTGGACTAATCTGAGCGCAAAAGCAGCGTATCTTACTATGTCCAGTAATTGCAACCATTAGAATATTTAAAGAGATAAGTATTCTTTGTTTTGTTTGAAATCACCTTTCTAGGCTGAATTTCAATTATATCATTTATTTGGATCATGTGTGATTAGTAAAGAGAGATCGTGGTTTCTCTTGAATTTTGTTCACTAGCATAAGATCCTTTGAAGATTCAAATTATTATTTGCAAGTTATTTTTTCCATGCTAGTTGTGAAGATTTTTGAGTGTGACTTTGAAATAAAAAGAGAACTGCAATTTCGATGGTGATAAGTTGGTCACATCGATATCATTCTCTAATGCATGAACTGTGATAGAGCCTTGACTCTTGGAGAGGGTAGGTTCTTCATGCTAACTGCATAATGCATTCAAGAAATCTGTAGTTGTTCAGATTGTCTTTTGTTGTGCTGCGTTTAGCACTCTCGAGAGGAGTAAGAGATGGAAGAAAGAGTTATATCAGAATTCAATAAAGATAAGTTTCTTTATCCCTTCATTCTGATCTTTTGATATATTTCTCTTTTAGGTTGATTTATTTATGTTTTAATATTGCTCATAAATTCTTATGTATTCATGCTATAACCTGAGATAGTAAACTTTGTATGATTCTAGCCTTGATATTTCTTTGGATAGTTATAAACTGTTAGTAATCTCTCTCTAAAATGCTTCCAGGACAAATCTAGGAGCAAGAAGGTGATGAGAGATTGCTTAGTGATGAAAAGCTTGAGGCATCTTGTGAGGAAGTCATGCCAACCAAAGAAATGATCAAGCGTGAAGTCACAACTTGCAATGGGACTGAGTTGGTGACTAGAGGGAGTTCACTTCCAGAAGTCTTATTTGCAATCTCTGAGGCAGGGATCAAGAGGGAGTTTTGTAACTCACTGAGAAGAAGTGAAGATTACTGTATTGCAAGGCTAGGTGCTTGGAGGATCTCTTCAGCTGCTGAGATCAGAATTGCTCAAGACAGTCATCTGGATTTGACATTGGTAGCTCTGCAAACCTATTCAAAGTAGAGTGTTCTAGGATGAGGTCAGGGAGGACAATCCTGAACTCTCTATAGTATCAGAGGTGCGCGCGGGAAAACATTTCTCTAAGGCAAGCATTGCAAGCAATCTTCGATGAAGAGGTTAGAAGGTTGATGCAAGTACTTGAAGATTCAGAGGGAGCCTACTAAACCTGAAGAAGATCGTAATCTAGTTGATCTTGGTTCTTTATGTTGATTTATTTCTTATTGGAGAAGATCACCTCATTATCAAATGCAAGGAGTTAGCTTCTGAATTTGAAATGAAGGATCTTGATTCATGCATTACTTCCTTGGATTAGAAGTATGGCAGAGGCCTAATGAGATGTTTTTGAGCCACGGGAAGCATACAATTGACATTCTAAAGAGATTTGGTATGATGGATTGAAAATCCATGTCTACATCTATGGAGACCAACTTGTAGAAGTTGAAAGAAGTTGCAGCTAGTTCAGATCTGGTGGATCCCACGATGTACAAGCAGTTGATTGGATCGTTGATGTATCCAATCAATACTAGACCAAATATTTGCAAAGTAGTGAGTGCACTTAGTCAATTCATGTGTGAACCAAGGAAAATACATCTAGTTGCAGCGAAGCATATTCTAAGTTACTTGCATGGCACAGTTGGATATGGCGTGAGGTATTCTTCTAATGTGGATTTGGAGCTGCATGGATATACTGATTCCGATTGGGCGAGGTGTGTCATTGATCGGAAGAGCACCTCTAGATATTGTTTTAGTTTGCGGTCTGCGATGATCTCCTGGTGTAGCAGGAAGCAGTCTTCAGTGGCACTGAGCACTACAGAGGTCGAATATATTGCAGCTTGTGTGGTAGCTCAAGAAGCAGTGTGGCTTCGAAAGCTCCTTGCAGGATTGGTTGGACAATCATTGGAGTCGACTGTCATCCATTGTGATAATCAAAGCTTCGAGAAGCTTTATGTCATTCCAGTGTTTCATGACATAACTAAGCATGCTAAGATCAAATACCACTATATCAGAGATATGGTATTGAGGAAAGCAATTCAGTTGAGGTATATCAACACTGATGAGCAGTCGGCAGACATTCTCACCAAGCCTCTCTCCAGGATAAAGTTTGTGTACTTTCGAGACAAGCTTGGAATGGTGGAGAATGAAGCCCTAGTTGAGGAGTCTTAGTATCAGTGATCTTAATGCATTTCTCTTTGAGAGAGATTTGAGGTGCAATCCCTTGTTAATGCATTTCTCTCTTTGAGAGAGATTTGAGGTGAAAGCCCTTGTTTCCACCCTCTGGGAGAGCCATGGTGGATGTCATGTGTGTGACTCCATGACAACATCACGTGAGAGAGTCCGTGATGATTTTCTTGTACTTGTGCTTTTTCACCCTCTGGGAGTAGCCATGGTGAATGTGACGATGAGGTGACGATATCACGTTGAGTGATGAGCACTTGTGTACTTTTACCATCCATGGGAGTAGCCATGATGGTTGATATCACGGTGAGGTGATATCTCTTCTTTCCATCCATGGGAGTAGCCATTATGGTTGATATCGCGGTGAGGTGATATCTCTTCTTTCCACATATGGAAGTAGCCATTGTGGTTGACATCACGATGAGGTGATATGTCTTATGCAGCTGGAAGCATTTCTCCCTAGCTGAGAGGGAGTGTTGATGTTATGACAGCTTCGGGCTCATCCTTCCAGCCATGAGTGAAGACATAAATTCATATAGCCTATCGGCTATTCATTTATTTGTGATAATTAATGTGAAGGAGTGCTACACTTGGCAACATTACATTTTCTCTTGGCTGACCTTCTTTGTATTTTCATCTTGGCCCACCTTCCTTGTATTTGTAATTATCTTTTCTTATGGTGGCCGACCTAGTTCTTGAAGAGGTGCGACCTCTCTAGCATTATGTATTTATAGGAGGTCATTTCCACTCCATTGAAGACAAAAAAGCAAGTTTGATTATTCCTTCTCTCAAGTGCGAATTCTATCAAGAGCAGATCCTTCTATCTAGTGCGAATTTCTTCTAAGGCAGATTGTGAATCTCTACAAGTGCAGAATTGTGTTCAAGGAAGGGCAGATTGTTATCTGCTATTATAGCCATTGCTGGTGCTGAATATTCATCTTGTGATAGGCCTCATTGTAAAGTGTTTTGTAGCCATTACTTATATATATAAGAGAGATAATTTTTGCTAGGTTTTTCTCCCTCAAGTGGAGGGTTTTCCCAGGGTATCTGTTGTGTTATTGTGTCTGATTTTTAAAATTAATTTATGTGCTTTACATCTGATCATAAAATTAACAAGTTTTGGGTTTCAATGCATAATGTGGGGAAAAAGTTTTGACAGTCCATTGGGAGACCTACAAGCGTTAGGGGGCAGATTGTGAAGGGTGTGCAATCAAAATAAGAAGTTTGATTTCATGGGATGTATGATGTGTTTGATCATGTTGCTTCAACCATATAGAGGTTGTTTTAAGTGTTGAATTAGAAGTTTGGGCCCTGATTTCAATTTTGAAGATTTGAGTCAAGTGTTCATTAAAGGGAATTGTGAACTTGAGATGAATGGACAAACAAGGAATGTGTTGAGTTTTGTCAAATGAGGATGAGATAGGTGGTTTTCTTCCTTTGCTTACATTAGCTAGTATCAGAGCATAGAAGGCTCTGGCAAAAGAGATTTGGTTTGTGGTTCTGTGGTTTTGTGTGTTGTGTTGTATGCAGGTTAAGAAGAACCTGGTTGCTACCAAGAGAAGGTAGAGAAAGTTGAGAGAAGTTGTGAAGCAAGAAGAAGCTTGCTTGAGAAGAGGAAAAGATGGAAGTATTAAGAAAGCATTTACAGGTAGAGGAAGAAAGGAAGAAGAGAAAGAGAGAAGAGAAATTTGACAAAGAAATAGAGGCACCGAACAAAGACCTAAGAAGAATAGAGTTGGAGTTCCAAAAGGAGTTCTAGGAATCCATGATGAAGATGAAACACATGATTGAGCAGGTGTATAGACAAGCCACAAGTTGGCATTTGAAAGTGAAGAAGAGAGCATCATGGCCCATAAAGAAGATTGTCAAGAGAAGAAGGATACAAGCAAAGTTAGCAACAAGAAGGAAAAAAGAAGATGAAGTGTTTGAAGATGCAGAAGAAGCATTCATGGAAGAAGACAAAGGTAGTGCAGCCATGTTCAAGCATGAAGATGAAGGAGAAATAGAGATAACGAACCTGATTTCAGAGGAAAGAGATATTGAGTTAGTGTCAAGAATGGATGAAGAAATGATCAAGGATGAATTGCTTTTGGAGATTTGCAAAGAGCTGAAAAAAGATGGAGGTATTGTGATAGAACTAATATATCATTCTTTGTTGTACTAATGTTTTGGAACAATTTGCAGATCAAGATGCAGCAGATAGGAGAGGGACAAGGTGTTGAGATGAAATTGAGAAGTAGCAGAGTGTTGGCAAGCAAGATAGAGGACTGATTTGCATGGACAAGTTCAAACCAAAGGTAAAAATGAAGGTGAGTAGGAGCGGTTACAAGGATAATCAATGGCAAAGCATACAACGAATGGAGATTGTGGACAACTTCAAATTCAAGTGGACTTCAAATTTATTTGGCCGGGAGAATGATGCAGGAGCATCATGACAAACCTGTGATTCCATGGAGAAATTTTGAAAGGATGATCAATTTTGTTGTTACATGACATTGTTCAAGGGTTATTTGAGTCATTTTTCCATGTAATAGAATCATTAGGAGGTCATTGTGTCCTATTTTGCAATAAATGTAAAGAGTTGTACAAAAAGTTCAAAAAAATTGTAAAAGATGTAAAATTGCACAAAAAAGGTGTAAACATGGAATATGAAAGGTCATTTGGTTCTAGGTCGTTGGAGGGCAATTGAAAATTAGTTGGAAGTTGTAGAGACATGTTCTATTTCCTTTAAAAAGGCTTTGTAACCATTTGGGAACTCGTGGGTGATTGAAAATTTGAAATGGAATAATGAAAAGCACTGTATTTCTGTTATTTTCTTCAGATTTTTGTAATGTACTTGCAGGGTACAGCCCAATACGGGCAAGAAATTGTTCTAAATTGATTGTAAGTGATGGTTTAATCAATCACCTTCCATTTCATTCTTGTTTCATGCAGATTGGTTCATTTTTGAGATAGTTATTGTATTTTTTGTAAAAACAGTTAAAACCCTATCCTAGGGTAAACAGAGGCAAAGAAAATTAAGTTTCTTTCATTTTAACCTGTGAAAATCTCTAATTTTTGGTGAGTTTACTCCTATTTGGATATATTTTCATGTTCCAAAGGTTTTAAACCAAATGGTTAAGAGTAATGTGTGAAAGGTTAAAAGTTTGGACTGTAAATCTGTGTACAGTCAGGAAAACAGAGTTTAGCGTAAGGATAAAACCTAGGGTTTTTCAAAATACGTATGGTAATGGATCTTTTGTGGTTTAATAAGCATGAGAAGGTCTAATTAAACATGTTCCAAGCGTTGGCTAAGAGAAATTGAGTTTGGGAATATCTAAATCAATAAACCTTGTTTGTTCCAAGGCCTAATTAGGCCTAGTTCTGATCTGAGACAGCAGATCTTGAAGCTTTTGTTACAAAGGACCTAATACCCATTTCAGAGTATGTTTTAAACAAGCACCAAAGACACTTAAATGTGTAAATAGTTTTGGGTTTCAGTGCATAATGTGGGGAAAAAGTTCTGACAGTCCATTTGGAGACCTACAAGCTTTACGGGGCAGATTGTGAAGGGTGTGCAATCAAAATAAGAAGTTTGATTTCATGGGATGTATGATGTGTTTGCTCATGTTGCTTCAACCATATAGAGGTTGTTTTAAGTGTTGAATTAGAAGTTTGGGCCCTGATTTCAGTTTTGAAGATTTGAGTCAAGTGTTCATTAAAGGGAATTGTGCACTTGAGATGAATAGACAAACAAGGAATGTGTTGAGTTTTGTCAAATGAGGATGAGATAGGTGGTTTTCTTCCTTTACTTACATCATTTTATTCTCTCCAATATCAACCCTAGACGAATCTGACAGGGATGTGACATCCTTCCCCCATTGGGATAAGTCATCCCGACTTATGAGAAAGTTGTAGTTGTTAATTTCTTCAAAATTTTGGGTTACTAGCCAATTTAATTGCTTTTGAACCCCTTAACCTTGCATCCCAAGTGGTTTTCTTTCTTCCTAATTTGATAAATTTGGAGTAATTTTACAATATTTAGGGGGGCTGCATACTAAAAACATACCCTCAAGAGAGCATTTTTACATAATCCAACCCTCCATTTTGGATTTATAGGCTGACACCTATTAGAAGGAATCTATATTACACTATTGGGTACGCACATTTACCAGCTAACCTTAGTAAGATTTCAAAGTATCATGCATCAAAACTACCTTTTACTATTAAGTATTAAGGGAGTTACAACCTACCCATTCAAACATACACCCTCAATTATTTGTGTTTTATGTTCTTGGCATTTCATGTTCATACCCGAAGAAATATTTTTAATACTTTAAATATGCAAGGAAATTTTCCTCATACAATGGGTAAAAATCAAATCCAATCAAGTGAGTTAGGGGAAATAACAATCACCAAATACATTAACCTTCCACTATGCACTATGATTTTCATTTACAATTTGTATATCCAAATTTCTTTTTTTCCACCCATTCAGGTTCTCTTGGTTAGGACTAGCCATGCATTCCCACAAGGTTAAGATTCCATTTAAGATATGCAAAACAACTCCATATATTTTAAAGTGGCCAACTAAGTTTTCGACAATTGGTAGTGTAAGACAACATACTTTATCTAGAGTCGACTGAGCTTCATACGTCCAGTGTTTCAACCTAGTTGCTCTGATACCAATGTAAAATCCACCACTTGGGCACTACAATTTTTTTATTTTTTTTTTGCATTCACAACATCTACCAACTTAAACAGTTGAGCACCTTCCATGAAGCTTAATCGTGTTAACTTCAATACTTCTCCATTCTCCATGCTAGCATCAACTCACCATTGCCCATTATAATCTTGCACATAAGAACAATAATGTCCCAAGGTTAAGGCCTTTCCTAGACTTACAACCGAAGCCTCGAGGGTTCATGGTGACCCTTCCTACGTATCCCCTCATGGGAATCAAAGGCTTTGTAGTTCACCCCACAATGACAAGGGGAGTTCAATCTCTCCTCTTATATGAGATCTAGTACCTCACCTTTAACCCATAACTATTAATTTAGTACATGTAAGCTATCAACATAGTCAATTATAATATAATGATAATAACTTGCCATCAAGTGTTGGGTTCATACCAATCATTACCAAACATTTGTTTACCAACATTCACAATATTCACAAGAGATCATTCATACCATTATGTCAAAGATTATACACAATGTTTGTCATGAGCATACCACCATATACTCAAGTTGATTAGCTCATACACAGCACATGTACAATAGTGACTGGATCATACACAGATCACAAGTGTAACAGTGACTAGATCATACACAGATCACAAGTATAATAGTGACTAGATCATTCACAGACCACAAGTACAATGGTGATTAGCTCATATGTACATCACAAGTGCAACCATAACTCACACATTTGCACATCACAAGTACACAATGATTGTCTTATATGAATATCATATTTACATTAGTGATTGGATCCATCATATATGACAAATACATGGTGACAAGCTCCATCATACTTCACATACATAGTGACAAGCTCCAACATACATCACAAATACATAGGAAAGAGCTCCAACATACATCACAAATGCATAGTGACAAGCTCCAACATGCATCACATACACAAAGTGAATGGCTAACACATCCACAAAGGCTGAATAACACATGTGCATGATGCATCCCAGAAAGAAAGAATATCAATGCATTGTGCACTACATAGTGGGTCCTATCCTTTCCTTCAATCTTCTGCACCATTTGACAAATGGGAAGAGGATTCGATGCATCCCATACTACATTGTGGGTCCATCCTCAACCCCACAAGGTTAGGTATACAGACTAACAACTAGGAGGGGGATTCGGTGATCCCATACTACATTGCAAGTTCGTTCACCATTTGAAGGGTTTCCCCAAGTACTGAACCTACCAAACCCGATGGATTCCGATTTCAATCGTCTATAAGCCATCGACGACAAGTCTATCCACCTAGGAAGAAGTAGCTCTCGACACATATCTTAGTCCTGACCTCCCTGAAACAACTGAATGTTGACTAATCCCTAGTAGTAGCCCAGGCATCGGTCATTGGCACGGTCCAATAACTACTTGTCACTACTCAAATATCCCAAAGGTTCAATCTTGCGCGGGTCATATGAATCACAATCTCAATCAATAGATACACGGGCCTATATATAAACATATAGATATGGAGTTGAATTACACAAACACATAAGAGATAAATGGAACCAACACGAGATGAACTTTACCCATTATATACATATAATCAAATACCCACTATAAAATAGTTAAATCCCTTACTTCATTATGTTTAATAGAAACCTATTATGTATTAAACATAAGTTATTAAATTCCCTTAACTTGATAATACCCATTCGATGCCTATTTTAGCCTCAAACTAAAGCTTACGGAGGAGGAAAGGTCAAACCATGTAGAAACAATCCCAACATCTGGGAGTTATCCCCCCCTAGATCCTCCCCCTACGGACTTGAGGTCACAAGGACATCCTTCGCCCAAGGACCGCCTACGTACCCGCTTCCAAACGGATCAAAGTCACACGTAGTTCTCCTTACAAAGTTTCTCAAGGATACCTAGGCACAAGTTCCCATAACCCAAGGTTTCACTTCCTATTAAGTATATCAAGGCCTTGGATCAAACTCCATCTAGTTTATTTATAATCTTGTTTGACCATCCCGTATCTCTTATATTTTCATCTCATTCACCTAGCCCAACAAGGCTAATTACTTAATACCAAATTACCTTGGTTCACACAAACACATAAGAAATCATTTCCATTTGAAACTCATATAATAGGTTCAATAATGAGGCTCTTATGATCAAGGGGTCAATAGATACCTTCGAAGGTCAAGCAATAGTATTTAGGAGTTTGTTTTTAATGTATAATCAATGCCTGAATCCTACTTAAGTAACTTGACAACACTATATCCCTTAGTTCAATAGCTGAAAACATAACCCATTAATAATATTCTTGATCTTCTAGTTTTACTTTACCCTATGGAGCACCCCATATTCTTATAATAGTCTAGTTCGTTGATTGGGTAATTTATTTATACTAAATATGACTGTGATGGTCAACAGTAAGGTCACAAGAGATGTTGGGTAGAATGAGCTCATATGCTTATTAGTTAAGTAATTTTAACAACATAATTAAATTAAATGATAGTTACCTTCTTCCTAGAGTATGTGACCGTATTACGGTCCACAATAGATCTCATATCCTTCTTTCATTCACATAATATTTCCAGTATCAAGGTTCTCACTTTCAAGAGGTTGATAGACATCATGTAACCATATAAATAAATTCCCATAGTATCAACAGATTATCAAAATTGTTGAGTTTCAACATTAAAAATATGTTTAGTAAGTGTGGTTGAAGTACAACTAAATGAAGTCTCCCTTACAATATTATGCAACCAAGATCCAAGGCCCACATTAATTATATCCGATTCTCGATTCATATTTTAAGGCTATCTTGCAACTAAAGATTTGATTTAGGACTCTTTGTCACCTTATTTCTCTTAAGTTTGAATATAGAGTTAATCAAATATTTAACCATTGTTTATAGTAGTTCTTAGTTGATAAACTTTTCTTTTTTTTTTTTTTCTAAAATATCCTATAAGTTCATCACAATGACACAAAGGTTAGATTGATTACTTAACAAGAAATTCTCTTTGTTTGCACAATCCTATATATTACTAAACCAAGACACTATGCCATGAATTTACATTATTGCAATCATAATCACCACATCCAAAACTTGTATTCCAAGACAAATCCATGTACGGTTTTATTTGGCTAACTTCCAAGAATGAACAACACCCTTTAAGCATAATAAGGTAAGTAAATCTTCACCCAGTTATCAACCCGATGTCGAATACAATGAAATACTTATTGGTATTTACACCACATACCCTCAAGGATTTTATCAAGTAAATGACATTAGAAAAATCATTAATCATATCCCCCCCATTTCCAATAATAGTGATCAATATTTCATACAATTTCTCAAACAATCCTTGTCATTAATATTTTTAACTCCCTTCCTTTCATGCTATTCC
>VDFB02329668.1:0-15429 GCA_007258455.2 Sequoia sempervirens
AGATCGGTGTCTCATCAATTGGGCAATGGAATTGAACATGCAATAACCAGTAATACACAAATCCTTTAACTCTGACATTAATGGACTATTTTCACAATGCCTTGCAGTCTGAAAACTCACAATTCCTAAAACATGACTTCTTATCAAATCCTTTGCAAATTCTCATAAATTTGTAATCCTATCTAAGCATTTAATTAACTCTTTGAGTCAAAGAAGAAACAAGGATACACATTCAATTGGACATCTAATAACAAATGAAAATACCATTGATATTTTATTTATAATTTGTAGAAACTTACAACAGAAGAGTAAAAGTTTTAGGGATAAGATTTGTTTTAGTATCAATGATTTGCATAAAGCTACTTTCAGATCATTACATATCAGATTCAAAACCAAGACAATTCGATTGTTCTATTCATTAGCAATTCTTTCTATACCTAATCTATTCCAGGACCATATACTGGACTCAAAATTTTTGAACCCCTTGCAATGAGCCATGAAATCCCTTTTATAGCACAGGGGAGCAACAAGCATCCAGCTCTAATGCAATTACATTTCTAAAATGTTTCATTTCAACACAAAATTGCATTTCATTTCAAAATTCCCCACATGGTGACCTGCAATCATTTGTTGAATACGGGGACACAAAATGGATAACCACCATCAAAAGGAAAATGTTGATACCACCAAAATTTTCCTTTAATCGCTAGCTAGGCCTCGCATTCCATGTTCATGTCGCTTGAAGTTTCCATAGTCAACATGAAAACCAAAAAACCAACAACATATGCATGGAACAGAGGAAGACCACCATGACAATTTTATCACCAACACAAAAATTAAGAACCCAAACACCAATTCTCTTAACTAAAAGAACCAATACCAAAACCAAACCAACAGTACACACACCCACTATGCATCCTAGTAGGATTTAGGGAAGAAACCTCTGCTCCCTCCCAATCTTTATCGTTACCAGGCATAGAGCCACCACGCCCACTCAAAGTTTTTACTGATATTGGTGGGACCGATATTGCTTCTACCCCTAGGGATGCTAGTTGATTTAGTATCATAAGCTACTACTGATAACCTGAGTCTGTTTCTATTGCACTATCTGAAGGGTTGTCCATGATGGCAATTGGATAGCTCTGTCTTTCATAAGAGCCTCAGGCATACCTTATTTTCCTTTGCACTCTTGGTATGAATCCTGTAGGCTCTTTTCCTTTCTCCTCAGTCATCTCTATAGAAATTCCTTGGTTACTCAACCTATTGTTGCATCTAGTAGGAACAAATGACGAATTCTCACAAAGGGCCTTCTCCTTCGGGATTGGAATTTGTTCAAGTAAATCTTGCTCATGTTTAGAGACATCACCAAGATTTTTTTTCACGATAAGCCTTGTAGACCTCCTTACTAGTAATGCAAAAGTGATTGGCTTGCTCATCTTCTCTACTCATTATCTTCTTAGATTCGCAATGGAACACTCTCCACTCTCTGCACAAATTCAAAAAAATGCTAACTACTGATTGTAATGGTGAAAATGGCAACCATTCAATTCGTATTTATCAAGCAAGTTTGATGGTGTTTGAACATCAATTTTTCATCACATGCGCAAAGAATTAATTAATCACTAGTCTCCATTTCATCTTTGTTAATCACCTAGGTACTTGGAGATTTACGTATCATTCCTCATAATAGCCAGGAATCAATTTCTTGCATGCACCAAGACTCAATTGATTGCTCTTGAAGATCGCATGCCATTAATGCTCACTAGTTGCAAAGAAAAATGGCTAACACATGTGCATTTATAATTTTTGAATGTTGGTCATCGATTCTAGAATGAGATGGAAGATAGAGTGGCTTAGATGAGGTCAAATCAGGTTTGAAAATATAAGACCATAGCTCGTCATCCTTTGGACAATAAGAACCTACTAACTTGGAGCCATGTCATTCATTCCATGGCCTCCTCCACACTTTGCATGGTGGTCAGGAAATTCCATGCATCATCCTTTCACGTACCTCACAAGCTTTCCAACAAGGATTAATTAAATGTCGTGAGGTGTGCGATGAATAGCTAGGATTAAATTCTAACTATGCATAATAGCCATCAATCCCCCCATCATCAGTCATCGGGTGCTTGTACAAGGTTTTGGCCCCACATGGGAAGGAAACATGTCATAATATTGTGGACCTCATGTGTCTTATGATGAGTATCCATTAATACCCACATGGTGTGTGATGGGTGGCGGGGATTGAACCTTTAAATCCAATAGGCCATATTCCTACACATGCCAAATGTTAGTCTTAAGATGGGGCCATGACTAGGATGACAACAATGAAACCCTTGAGGAAAATGACTTAATTCCCCTTTTAAAAATGAATTATTTTTCCCAACTTTATAAGCATTTGGTGTGGGCGCGGGGTGACCATCTCTCCTAAACTAAAGGGGTCGGTAACTAGATGCATTCAAAGGCTCGGGTGATGACTAACTCAACTGGTAACCAGTGGGAATAGGTCAATGCAAAGTTATAATGTTGAAGGGTTTTAGGATAGAACATTTATAAGGTAAGGGTTCACAAACCAAAACCTTCAGCTCATCCTTGGACACAGAGCTTAACAATCATGATCCAAGTCATGATTTTCTCAAAATTTTGCAAGAATTTTGGGAGCTTTATCATGGTCAATGAGAAATAACTATTGAATACAACATCCAAGGTTCAAACACTAATGATAACCTTGAATATACCTCAACCTTAAATTTTGAAGATAATAATCAAGATCCATCCACCAACGATGGCATTGAAGATGTCTTTAGCTCACATAATGGGATAGTAGACATAAACACTTTTCGAAAATAGGATCAAGATAATCTATTAGTGTCTAACAATGATCCATTTCAAAAAATATTAACATTGTATACGCATAAAAATGGTCATGTATATAATCCTGGCAATTAATTAAATATTTATTATTTAATTATTTCTTCTAAAGTCCTCTACATATGATTAAATTTAATTAATTTAATTATATTGTTCATTCATCTTATGTCTCTTCCATAATTAAATAAATTTATTTTATTTAATTATTTTCATACGTCCACTTAATTAATTAAATAAATACATTCTATTTATTTAAATTAATTATCACTGTTTGAATTTAAATTAAATCTTTTGATTTAATTAAGTTTAAATATTTCCCCTTTCTTCTATTTTAATTCTTCTTCTAATTAATTCAAATGTTTCATTTTTAATTAATTTCATAAAAGTGATTTAATTAAACAAATCTTATTTAATTAAAAATATCTTATGCTTTCTTTCTAAATCCAAAATTAGGTATTTTAACCTAATTGTGCAATCTTCTTATATCATAATTAAATATTTTATTTAATTATGAGATATTCTGCTTTTTTCAATAAAACATGATTAAAGCTCTTTTCCCACCACAAACTTTCTTCTGCTTTTAAAATCTTAATTAAATATTTTTATTTAATTAAGAAAAGCTGAATGTCCTCCACAAATAAATAATTGAATTTTTAAATTCATTTATTTATCAGCTTTTAATCTTTCTTTTTTTCTTATCTTCTCTTCTTTTTCCTCTTTCATGATAAAATAGAAAAATCTGTTTCTAGGGTTCTTCTATCTTCTCCTTCAATTTCATCTATCTTCAGCCATTTGATCTGCCAAGAATTATCACAACCGTCAATCGAGACAGCCAATCAGAATCATTCAGAAAGTCCTATAAATACCTGTGTAGTCAAACATTGGTAATAAGTGATTAAGTAGAGAGTTTATGCATTTTAATTCATTTTAATTCATGTAGCATCATAACATTTCAAGTTTCTTAGCTAAAATCATTATCATAGCTTAATCATGCATTCATATCGTAGCAAAATCTGGATGCTTTAGGAAGCGGTTTGTTGAGCTAATACTAATCACGAGAACACAAAGCTAGAATCGGAAAAAACACTAAAGATAGAGGACAATAGGACGAAAATGGAAGCAGGATACTGAGTTTGCACTTCTTTACTCTTTATATTTTGCTTTGATATAATGTCCTATTGGTGTGTTTGAACAGTTATTTTAATTCGTTTACGCATCTAATTTTCATACACACATTAAATGGCGCCCACCGTGGGGCCTATGCCCCTATTTTAGACTTCTTTCTTGCAGGTTTTCTTGCAGGTTTGCTTACAGGTTTTCTGGCATTCGGCAACGCGTTTTGGAAGATTCAGGAAATTTTCTTTTGCAGGTATTTCAAGCATCTACTATTCGACATATCTGGTCATTTCTACGGCGCATCTGGGAAATAGAGTGGCGCATCCGTCACTTTCTGTAGCACATTTAGACATTTAGTTAGCACATTTAGGTCTTTCTTTAGCGCATTTAAAATTGTATCAGAAAATTAAACAAAAATCTCTGCATTTAGAATAGCACATATAGTTTTTGTTTTCGCGCATCTGGGTAACAGAAGGGCGCATTTGTTTTCTGTTTTAGCGCATTTATGTAACAGAGTTGCGCTTCTGGTCTCTGTTTCTGCGCATTCGGGAGACAGAGCTTCACATCTGGAACTGTAACCGAGATTCTGAGTCTGACGCCTTCCGCAGACAGAATTTCTTTTATTTTATGTTGGGCTTAAAATGAATCAACCTAGGGTAGCCACCACACCTTTTATCATGCAGTTAAAACGAACCCCATGTCTGTTGTGAAGCAACATCTTCACTTAGATTAAATCACATTTGATTTTGGCGCACATAAAATGAATCTGTCTACTCTTATTGACTGTGCTTGAAGGTGGTAGGTGATTATGCTCTCACCCTGTGCAAACTAGGTGATCAGAAAACTAGACCCACTTTTCCCTGTGTAACCCTGATTTGATAATCGAAGTATCCTCTCCCCTTGTGCACTTGTGCGATCCTGGGTGCAAGAGAAATGGTTATTGACTCTAGAAATTGGCACGCCTTAAAGGAAAAAAACCTCACAGGGATGACAAATAACTTAGCGAACTAAAAGCCAATTACTTTATTTGGTATATAAATGTGAATCTTAAGGGAAAACCTAAGATTGCGAGTGCGGATGTGTCATACGGATGGAGTTGTACTCCCTTAAACCCTGTTGAGCTTAACCTCTTCAGGCTGGAGTGCCACCTTAATAGTGATTAATCTCTTGCCCCATGTATGGCCACTCGAACGGGGGTCCCGAACTAAATACCATTGTTTAGAAAGCCAAAAACCTTCTATTTGCTAGTCCAGCACCGGTCGGTGTGAAGCCTTCCACACTTTCGCAGTCAATAGTAGAGGTGATCAGCTCGCCATGGGAGTTTCATGGGGGTTGGAAGCTTGGTTGGCCTAAGAAGAGAGTGCACTGTAAGGGGGAGCCCGTGCAGCCAAGCTTCTGGATTCACACGCTACTGATATGCGGTTGGGGAAACCCACGTGGAGTCTAGCGGATATTGTCCTGGCCTAACCTAGGTTGTACTTGTCCTATTATGTGCTTGGTTACGAATCAACTTAAATCAGACTGTTTGCTGTGCTTTCCAAACATTAATTTAGATAATGGATCATCCAAGAACAAACATGACAAATTTCAGCTAAAAACTGGTCAAAACTGTCCTAGAAAAACTATTTTAGCGCATCTAGGGGAAAACTACAGCGCATTTAAGCTCTATTCTAGCGCATCTGTGTTCTGTTTCGGCGCATTTAGGATTTTCTGCTGCGCATCAGTGCTCTATTTTTGCGTATCTAAGATTTTCTGCAGCGCATTTGACTATTTCTGTAGCGCATTTGGGAAACAGAGTAGCGCTTTTAGGTTTTTGTCACAGACCCGACTTTCTAAGATTTTACTCCCATGTTAAGAAAGTGGAAATCAACCAAGTTCACCAAGAAATCAGTTTTCAATAGGATCAAGAAGCCCAAAACAAATTTAAGTTACAAGAAGACTTAAGTCGCTGATTCTTGGTATAAAATTGAGCGTCTTGCTCAATGCTCGCACATTCACTCGCAGATACCAAGATTTACATTAGAGTTCAGCGGCGATTATCTTTGTAGAACCTTTGGCTACCCAAGCTTATTATCCATGCGCATTATCCAGCGATCATGGTGAATCAACTCTTGGTTTGGTATTGCCACAAACCTTCAGTGAATGATGCTTGGCGTCTAATGGTCCTTTGGTGACCATGATCAGCATTCGAGTTTCTTACCCCATATTTTACGAGATCTCAAAACAACAAAGCAGGAGAAACACCTCAAGAAGAGGGTGAACGAGGTAGTCCTCTTTTTAGTGTAAGTCGCAATCCCCTTTTCAGTAACAACAATATGGCTGACGGAGAGGAAAGTTTGATACTTAAGAGCAAAAACATGAACAAAACTCCTATAGATAGTGATGATGAACAAGACAACGAACTTGAACTTAGAGAGGCAGAACAAAATCCCAAGTTTCTTAAAGTCCTTGAAAAGATTATACAACGTGACAAAGAGAAATACTTTCTTTTTCTAGCAGATCAAGGAGCTAAATTGCCTAAAGACTTTGATACTGAGAAATTAAAACCAGGAAAATTGCATCCCCTATCACGAATCGCTCCCTTCCAAAAGAGTTCGAGGAGGAAATGGGGAGAAATCAAGGGATTACGGAGGAGCGCAATATACTTTGGATGACATATGTCTTATACTTTTGATAGAAGTCTCAACATGATTCCATTTCCTAAACAGCGAAATCCCCCAAGGCAGTGTTATAATGGAAAATCAGACCCAGTTGATCATGTTAGAGACTTTCGAAACATGACATTGGAATTTGCCCACAAAGATACATATTTATTGCGATTATTTCCTCGAAGCCTTGGAGTCAACTCTATGGAATGGTTATCTAAGATTACACCTCCTATTCGAACATTTGAAGAACTGATGAATTTATTCATAAAATAATACTCCTACAACGTTCAACATCAGATCACCATGATTGATCTTTGCAAAGTTACACAAAAACCTGGGGAATCTTTCACTACCTTTCTTCAAAGATGGAGGAGAATGTTTGCTAGGTACCCCCGTCATGTCCCTGAAAAGGAGAAAATGGTTACTTTCATCAATAGCCTCAACTCAGAAATGAGTTATCGTTTAAATCTACATTGTCCACCTTCCTTTGAGAAACTGATTGAAGATGCCCTCACCATCGAAAGTGCTTTGGTCAAAAGAGGGACCATAAAACTTGATAGGGACAGTCCTGCCTCATCTAACCATTACAACAATCAGGACAAGTCCAAGTTTTGGACCCGCAACAAGAATGTTGTAAATGATGGAGTTGTAGATGCAAATCATGTCACGACTAAGCCATTTATCCTGAACACTCCTCGTAACAATAATTACAACCATGTCAATTCAGTCGCAAATCAAGGAAACAATCATCCCCCTCCAATGAACTACAATCAAGGGATTTCCAACAACCAAAACCACTGGAACAACAACAACAACAACAACAACACTTCAGGGAATACCTCAAACACGAAACCACAACGCTTTCCATTCTTCTCCAATAGAAGAGCTTTTACTCCACTAGGACAATCCTTAGAATCGGCTTTCAAAGAAGTCATGGCAAAGAACGTCCTTATGTTACCCCCACAACGCAATTACGAACCTAATGTAAAACCTCCATCATGGAACGAAGCTTCTTTTTGCGACTACCATAGGTGTAGAGGTCATCATACAAACAACTGTCAAGGTTTGAAACACGCTATTCAAGATCTCATTGACAAGGGCATTATCACAGTAGAAGGACAACAAAAATCCAACGAAGATCACCAAGCGTTTCGAAATCCTCTACCAAATTATCAAAAGGGAGAATCTTCTGACAAAACTGTGAACCAAATTGATGATAATGTAATCCGTCACCTCTATACGGACGATGAGCGAGTCAACGTCATAAAAATCAAAGAGAAAGTAGACAATGGACAAGTAAATGTCACAACAAGAGCACAAGCTAAGGTTGTTTTGAAAGGTACCTCTTCAAAATCCAATGAGACCTCTCCTCAACACCAATACGACTTAGTTAACCAACTTCGAAAAACTCCAGCTCAAATCTCCATTTTAGAACTTCTGAAGATTTCCCCTGCACATAGGGAAATTTTAGATAAAACCCTCGTTGAAACGACTGTATCTACGGATTTGGATGTGAATCGATTTCAAACCATGGTAGGACATTTGTCCTCCCCCACATGCCTTTCATTCTCAGACAAAGATGATGTTTCCCTAACTCATCCCCACAATTCATCATTATACTTAGAGGTCATGATCCACAAATTCCGTGTCAAACGTGTTCTAATAGATGGAGGGGCTGGTCTAAACATATGTACTTTGAAGGTGATTCAAGCATTAGGATTTGCCGAAGACTCCATTGATCCTAGAAGGAAGATTACCATTAAAGCCTATGATGATGAGGAGAGAATGTCTAAAGGTCTAATCATGCTACCAATCAGAGTGGGACCTGTTATCAAAAATACCTTTTGCCAAGTTTTAGAGCGAGATCTTGCATACAATATCTTGTTGGGTCGTCCTTGGATCCATGAGATGCAAGCTGTTCCATCCACTTACCACCAATGTCTTAAGTTTCTGTATGATGGACAGGAAATTACTATACCAGCTGATAACTCAAACGCCCAAACTTGTGCCAATGTCAAAGCTCATCAAGATACTTTGGTTCTGAATAATCGAGAAGCACTTGCTGATACTTCTTCTCAACATGCTACACACATCAGTCAGTTAACTAAAAGCTTTGACAAGAAACTACAGTTCAAGGAAAGTGGAGTTGGGGAATATTCCCTTTGTCTTGCTAATCTACCTACGTCTCCTCGATCACATGGAAAACCTTCTATTACACCACAACAGATATCAGCAACATCAACATCAGCACAGGTACAAACAGAGCCCACTACCAAGTTCAATGGAAAATTTATCAAAGAAAAATTTCCCATGGGAGATCCTGAGGACACAGCAATTCTAGATTGGCTCTATAAAGATGAAGAGGACGCAATTCTAAACGTCACCTTACCAATAGAACAATATGGGAAAGGATATTCTATCATGCAAAAGATGGGATATGATAATGGTCCTCTTGGAAAGAGAAAAGAAGGCGTAGTTGAGCCTATCCATCTTCCAGGACTTGTGGCATATGATAAAACTGGAATAGGCTATAAGGCTACCCAATCTAAACAATCCCAAGGTAATGTTTTTACACTGCAAGAAGGTTCTGATAAGAATGAAACATGTTTGGTATCAGTCCTGAATTACATTGAAAATAACTCTGACACAGATTCTGCTGAATATGAATGGGATACCATCCATGATAACAAATTTTGGAGAGACAAAGAGGTAGATGTCATACATAAGTATACGCCCGCTTTAATCAAAGGAGAAGGTTCAGGATCCCAACCACAAGAATCTGAACCACAAAGCAACTATGAGTCTAGTGATACTGAGTCGAATTTTAATGAACAAGATTATCAGGAGAATAGTCCCATCATTGACCTATCTCATACCTCGGATCCTACCGATAACTCTGTCTTGACCCTAACCATCGCCAATTTTACACAACCGGACAACATCCTACCATTAATCCATCCTGATCTCATTGACTGGGATCTTACCGAACCTATGGATATACCTATTTTTCCAAACGACGAAGCGATCATAAACTTCCTTTCCGCCGATGATGTAAATAATTGTTCCACTAGCGATTTTTGGTATGAAGTCTTTAATCAGGAGAGTGTCAAGTCTCCTAGCTGCAAAAATGAAAATAAAGATAAATGGTCTAGTGGTGAAAACCAGAATCTAGCAGTACTAGATCAAGCAAAAGACAAAATAAAGAGTGTATCAGATGGTGAAAACCTTTTTGAGGCACCATCTGATGGGACTCTTGACACTCTCCCAGAGCACTATCATGAGTGATCATCCATCTTGGCTGAGCCTACAAAGGAAATCAACGTCACAACTATAGATAATCCAAGGATCCTACAGGTAGCTGAATCAATGACAGCTAAAGAAATCCCAGAGTTCATGAATTTTCTCAAGGAAAATCAAGTCAATTTTGCATGGTCATATGCAGATATGCCCGGCCTTGATCCTGATCTCATTATGCATCATTTATCTATCAAATCAGGAGCCAAACCAGTAAAACAAAAACTCAAAAAGATGAATCCTCATATTGCACTATTGGTTAAAGAAGAACTCAAGAAGCTCCTCGATGCAGGTTTTATAAGATCAATTGACTATGCCGAATGGATTTCCAATATTGTACCAGTAGCAAAACCAGACAAACGTGTAAGAGTATGCACTGATTTCAGAGATCTTAACAAATCTTGCCCAAAGGATGACTTTCCGCTTCCAAGTATCGACACTATAGTTGATCTAACAGCAGGCCATGCCATGTACTCATTAATGGATGGTTTCTCGGGTTACAACGAAATCAAGATTGCACCAGAAGACCAAGAGAAAACAACTTTCACTTGTCCATGGGGAACATATTGTTGGAATGTCATGCCTTTCGGCTTGAAAAATGCTGGAGCTACTTATCAAAGAGCTATGACTACGATCTTTCACAACATGATGCACACATTCATGGAAGATTATGTAGATGACATATTGGAAAAATCACACACCAGAGAAGGACACTTGGAGATACTATCTAAAATATTTACCAGATTGGAGAAATTCAAAGTTCGTTTAAACCCTAAGAAATGTGTTTTTGGGGTCACATCTGGAAAACTGTTAGGATATGGATTGAAGAGTTGGTGGTTGAAAAATCGAACTGATGGGTTGAAGAATCCCTTACAAGAGGCGACTCAGTCTATCAGCAATTCATTACAATTGGTGACAAAAGTCTACCATTCCACATCTCCTACGAGAATGTTCCTCTTAGATGGGATGATAAATGTGAAAGGGCATTTCAACAAATCAAGTAGTACCTGATGAATCCACCGGTTCTTGTACCACCAAATCCAAACAAACCATTGATTATGTATATTACTGCAACCAAGACATCTTTGGGAGCATTATTAGCACAAGAAGACCATGAAGGGAAAGAACGGGCAATTTACTACATCAGCAGAACATTGACAAGTCATGAGCTTAGTTACACTTTCATTGAGAAGGCTTGTTTGGCAGTCGTCTTTGCTTCCCATAAATTCCAACATTACATGCTAACTCATACAATTAAGCTTGTTTCCAAAATTGATCCACTCAAGTATCTACTAAGTAAAGCATCACTGACAGGAAGGTTAGCAAAATGGATCATGATTTTGAGTGAGTTCGACATCCACTATGTTGATCGCAAAGCAATCAAAGGACAGGTTATCGCGGATCAACTAGCAGACGCTCCTCTCCAAATAGAGCACCCTTTACACATTGAATTTCCAGATGCTGATGTCTTCACAGCAGACTTTAAGCAGCCATGGTCCTTATACTTTGATGGTTCTTTCACTCAACATGGCTCGGGGGCAGGCATTCTCTTCATCACCCCTCAAGGGCATACCATTCCTAGGTCCTATAGGTTAATGTTTCCATGCACCAATAACATAGCCGAATATGAAGCACTGATCACTGGACTAAAAATAGCATTGGAATGGAGGATTACCGAGCTACAAGTTTATGGTGACTCACAACTAGTCATTAATCAAATCAATGATGACTATCAGACTAAAGATGACAAGTTGTTACCATACAAGAAGATGATTGATGACTTCAAGAAGTATTTTGTGGACATTCAGTTCACACAAATTCTGAGGATTGACAACAAAGCGGCCGACGCTATGGCTACAATCGCCTCATTGATACAACTCCTAGACAAACAGACTCGCTATGAATTTCTGGTGGAACAATTATTTACACCTGCCTATGACACACCTGAAAGCCAAATTATCTGCCACCTAGTAGGATCTGATTCACCCTGGTATGGCAAGATTTATGCATACCTAAAAGATGATATATTACCACCTGACTTGTCCCGCAACCAAAAACGTAACTTTATCCGACAATCCTCTCGATATACCCTTATCGCTGATACCCTTTATCGCCGTGGTCTTGATGGTACTTTACTTCGATGTCTTGAACGTGACGAATCCGACAAAGCTTTACAAGAAGTTCATGGGGGAATTTGTGGTACTCATTTGAGTGGACTAACCTTATCCAAAAAATTGATCAGAATGGGTTACTACTGGCCTACAATGGAAAGAGAATCATTTACCTTTGCTAAAACATGCTCAAAATGTCAGATTCATGGGAATCTTATTCATGCTCCTGCACAAGAACTTCATTCATTTACACCCACCTGGCCATTCTCTCAATGGGGGTTAGATCTAGTGGGCAAAATTCATCCTTCTTCTTCAAATGGGCATAAGTTCATCATCACAGCAACATAATATTTCACTAAGTGGATTGAGGCAGTACCTCTCTCTAAAGTCACTGGAAAACAGATCTCATCCTTCATACTCAACTACATTATTTGTCGATATGGTATTCCTAATGCCATTATTACAGATAATGGCCGACCAATCAAAAATCAGGATGTTGATGAACTTTGTGAAAGATTCCATATTCAGCACAGATATTCCACCCCTTACTATCCTCAAGGGAATGGCCAAGCAGAGGCCTCAAACAAAACCATACTAAATTTTTTGAAGAAGACTGTCAATGACTCAGGGAAGGATTGGCATGTTCAACTCAATCCCGCCTTGTGGGCTTACAGAACTAGTGTCCGAACGCCAACAGGAGCAACACCTTTTGCCCTCGTCTATGGAGCAGAAGCCATACTACCTTTAGAGGTAGAAATACCTTCATTAAGAGTATCACTGACAGGTCTCATAACAGATGAGGACTACAGAGTTTCCCGACTCCAAGAGTTAAAAATTTTAGATGAAAAGAGACAGAGAGCAGTAGACCATTTAAAAGAATATCAATAGACGATGTCTCGCAGCTATAATCATAAAGTCAAGCCACGTACATTTCAGGTGGGTGATCTAGTTCTGAAAGAGAACCCGCGTAATCAACAAGACAGAGAAAAGAAAGGAAAGTTTGAACCAAATTGGTTAGGCCCTTATGTGGTTATTGCAGTCTACGGATCGAGAGCATACAATTTATCAACGCCAGAAGGAGACCTATTGGATGAACCCATCAACAGTATACATCTTAAGAAGTATTATGTTTAAGTCAGAAAAAGTCCTGAAGAAATACAAAAACAGCAGAAAAAGTCCTGAAGAAATACAAAAACAGCAAAAAAAAGTCTTGAAGAAATCCAAAAAAAAAAATCAAAACATTTCAAAAATACAAAAATCAAAGAGAATGTCATGGGAAAACCTAGCAAACATGCAGTCTATTGACAGAAAAATCCAAAAAAAATAAAAAAAAATAAAAAAAATAAATGCAATAAATACAGATAGTGAAAATCTGGCAAACAGACGCTATCTGTATCTCTCCATCTATTAGTTCCTATTTTGCACCTTATCTTTTCAAAGCTTCCCTTTTTTTCTGCATCTTTTTCCGCATCTTGAGGTCATTAATCGCACCATCCTGTCGCCATTTTCCTAGAGAGTTAAAACGTCTTACCATGGCTTGATCATTTGTACATATTCCTTTCCGCTAGTTGTGTCAATCAACATGGCAAAAACTCAACTGGGGGCACTTAACTTTCAGAGCATACCAAAACAGCTAGACCATGACATAGCAATACGAGCATACCAACAAACAACAAACTCCTTTGTCAATGTTATCTGATCATGAAACACTTTTCAGCAAGATATCATATCATTTGTCTATTGGATGATCCAAATATCTGAAGAATGTATGCATTAATAGTATTACATGTTTGATTAAAAGTTGTTTGATTTTCGATATCATTACTCGGGAGCATACTCAATGATGTACTGCACTAGAGTAGCAAGGAACGAGAATGATTTTTCTTTATCTGTTGTCTTGAGGTTAACAGCCCAATCTGATGCAAATATGTCAAAGGACATGACACTCAAAGCAAATATCATCGATGAAAGTTCCACATTTGCATCAGAACGGTGGTTAATCTTTGTCTGTTTATGCAAGAAATGCTCAGGTCATCTTGGTTCAATTATACCTTGATGCTTGTGTTCGCTTGCTATATCAAAATTCATGAAAGTTGTACTCTGGTCATCATTGGCGCTAATTTCCCCTCTGATGCTTGTACATACTCCCAACATTTTAAATGTTCTATGATGATTCAAGAAGGCTTATAACAGGCTCAACAAACTGGTTAGTTTCATATAGTTGCATGTTCATTAGATCATTGTATACATCTGCATATTGGATTCATATCCGTATTTTGAAGGGCCGAATGAAGGTATTCAAATGGTTGTTATTAAGTTTTGACCTTTTCGTTGAGGACATTTGGACATTTAATTCATTGCATTCATTCATTTCATATCATCTTATCATTCTTCATTCATTTATCATTTTATCATTTCATATCATTACCATTAATATTTCCTTACCATTTACCATTTATCATTTCATTTTTCATTATCATTTATTCTTTATCATCCATTTATCATTTATCATTTCATTCATCATTTATTCTTTATCATCCATTTACCATTTTTTTCATTTCATTTTTCATTATCATTTACCATTTATCATTCCATTATTCATTTACCGTTTCATCATTCATTTCTCATTTTATCATCTCATACCGTTGCATTACCATCCACATTTATCATTTTATTATCATGTTACCATTTTACATATCATTTTACCATATTACCATTCATACCACATTCATTTTATACCATATCACGATGCATTTCATACATGGAAAATTCAAAAAGAAATTAACATCTCAAATATATACATACATCATCACAAAATCATTGCATACACATCATAATCACTGGATCATCCTGCATTATATGGATTAGTCCGCACATGTAATAAAAGCATATCAAAATCCATCTCATAACATACATGCATAAACATCATATCCATAGCATATCATAAATGCACGAACATAACATCATCCGAAATACCGCCACTGCATATCATCACTCATCAAAATAATACAAATGTCCAAATGTCCAATGAAACTAATAAAAGGTTAGAACATAAATACATCATACATGATCAAAACACAGTATACATAATGAATCAAGCCCCAAAATGGCTAACTGGTCGATGCCCCTGACGGAGCTGGTCCAGAAGGAGGTGGCCTGCCGCTGGTCCCTGCATCAGGATCCCGTCGAGGCCCGGTAACCTCTCTACCTTGTGTCGATGTCCGGGATCAGGTCCTCGTCCGGCTGTGTGATCTGGGATATGGCTCTCACCGCTCAGGAGGGCATAGCTCCTCATAATGAACTCTGTAGTACTCTGCCTCTCTGGCTGCCTCGAATCCCTCTGCAATGGCCTCTCGTAGGGATGTACTCTCTACGGTACCCATCAACCT
>VDFB02329669.1:0-48075 GCA_007258455.2 Sequoia sempervirens
AGATGAGGCAATAGATCAAGTGACTGAAGATGGTGGCAGATCCCATCTCACCATTATTGATAGTTACCCTTGTGAAACATAACCAAAGGAGAATAATATGCAAGCCCCATAACGACATTTCTCCACAAAAATCAAAGACACTGACCTTCAACAGAAAATAAAGACTTCCAAATAGATATGCAACTGAGAATATGCCTCCGAGATCAACAAATTCTTCTTCAATCTTCAAGATGTCACAAGAATCAAAAAACCAAAACAAGGATACTTGGAGCTGAAACCAAAGAAGGGTACTGGACTGATGAAAAAAGGCACTGAAATATCTCTCGAATGCCACTGGAATCTCTGAAATCCAACAATCTGATGCGAAGATATGCTCTTTTGAGTCCAGAATGGAGGATTGACTTCAGTTGACTTGAATATTTGATGACAGCAGAATCTTGAAAAATAGAGTGCACCACTGAAAAGTAGACTTCAATAGCTTTCCAATAGTATATCATTTGCGAATTTTTGATATCATATGTGGAAGAGACGGCCTCTGGAAGATTTCTGCCTAATTGGATGTGGACTGGCTAACCAGGTGCAAGAATGTAGCACTCTAGGGCAAAAAAATTTCAGCCCCCGATCGCTCATATGACTGCGAGACAAGCTAGCAGTTTAAAAAAACCCACCACCGGATATGGTGGTGGCAGGGTGGCTCTGCGGCGGTGATAGGTGGCAGCCGGTAGTCGGCGGGAGGTCGGCGGTGACAGTCGGCCGGTAAGTCTGCAGAGGTGACGCGGATGTGACAGTGGCTGATGAGACAGGGCCGACCAACCTACAAAATTTGGTGACAAAACTGACAAAAATTTGATATGCTGACAAAAAAATATTTGAATATTGCAAAAATTGCAATTCAAATATTTTATTAAAATGTCGAAAACCCTGCAGATTAAATCAAAAAATCGACGGTGGAAAAACTATAGCCTGCTGATGAAATATTAATAACCTACGATGCCGACTGTTAATTTAATTGCTGGTCGATGCTACGGAATCAAATTTTTGCTTGAACTATATAGAAAAATGCCCAAAAAATAGCCAAATATTTTTTTGATTTTTCTAAAAAAAAATTGCCTTGATGGAGGATAACTAAGAAGATTTTTTTTTCTGCAAATGTGTATGGATTTGTACAAAAAATGCAAACCCTAAGATGTACCTCACAAGCTTATGGATGATATGTCTTCGATTTTGACAAATGAATAGGCGATCTATGGGTTTTGAGGCCTTCTAGATGCAATGGAGAGGTCGGAGAGACCCTGATATGCACCAGAAATTAGCTTGGCTCCCCGGTAGAACCAACTAGCCTTCAAAATAAAACTCCAAGCCTGCTTGAATCTTGCATTCGAAACTTCCTAGATCTAGGGTTGATGTTTCAATGGACTAGCTCTAATACCATGTTGAGATGATGAATTGCACAGCCCCTGAAGCTCCGGAATCTTCAATGAAGGACTTTAGCCATGAAAGATAATCAACCACAAAGAGAAGTGTTGCAACAATGGAATGCTGATTAAAGATTCTATTGATAATATGATTGATATGATATTGATATGATATGATATGTTACAAATGAACAAGATGCCTGATTATATAGGCAAGAGGTAAACCCTAATATGCATGAGATGTTGCCAAGTGTTATAATCTAACAACATGTGACAACATGTGAACCCTATCTATATGATCATTAAATGATGAGATAAGTTCTAGAAGGAATCTTATCCCACAAACTAGGAAAGGGAATATTATCCCATTTATTAAATGATTGCAACCTAGGACTAAATGATTAAATGCAAGACTTAAGTTAACTTATGCTAGTGTAATAATTAATTAATTAATTACACCAACAAATTTGAATCCTTACCTCCATCCGAAATCACCACTACAACTCCACCCGACAATGCACCCATCTCTTATTCACATTATATGGGATAATTACCATTCTTAAGATTGTTAATTGATAAAAAAATTCAAAATTAACAATCATTTTAAAGCAATAAAAACCTATTAAAAATCCTATTTTTGACTAAAATTCATAAAAAAATAATGCAAAACTAATATAAATTGAAGAAAAACATTAAAATTCGTAAATACCTTTGAAATGTGATTGATTTGAGTGAAAAAATTGACTCCCAAATGGATATTTGAGTCATTCAATGCAAAACACATGCACAACTAAATAGCAAATTGTAGGAAAAATGAGCATTTGAGTTTTCTTTTTTGATTTTATGGAATAGGAAATGGATATCCATTACAAAATGGATATCCATTTCCTTTATTTAGTTTTTTTAATAATTGGTTGAGTCCAGGACCCAACCCCTATATACATATGTAGTTTTTTGGTAATCATATATTATTTTATATTATAATATAAAATTATATTATATAATATAATTATTATATATATTATATAATATAATATATATAAAATAATGTAATATAACAACTCGTTAAGGGGTCAAGTTGGGTTAAACCAACTACTAAAGTGTCAATGATGGTTACATGGGAAAAGCCAAGGGAAGGTTGGTGGAAAGTTAACTTTGATGGCGCATCAAAAGGGAATCCTGGACCATCAAGTGAAGGATTCATCATCTGAGACTAGGAAGTGAATGTAGTAGAATTTGGAGCGAAGACGTTGATGGAAGGAACAAATAACATAGTTGAAGCCTCAACAACATTGTTGGCAGTTAAAATTGGTAAGAAATTGGGAGCTTCAAGAATACATTTAGAAGGTGATTCAATCATTATTGTCCAAGCAATAATGAAAGGGGAAATAGGTGCATGGCACATTCAGAATACAATTGTAAAAATTAGAGAAGAATTAAACTCATGTGAAGATTTTCTTGTAAGTCACATAAGGAGAGCTGGTAATTCGGAGGCTGACATCTTGTCTAATTGGGCTATAACTTTTAAAGAGGTTGGTGAATTAAGAATTGAAGATTTAAGAAATGTGGTTTTAATGGATTAAGATAGAAAAGATGGTAAGGACACAACATTAATGAAGTGATTTTGAGGGTAGATTGAAGTAATTTGAAAAGACTGGAGGAATGATGCAGAAGTTGGTGGTGGCATCCCCAGTACAAAGGGTAATTAAGATCGGTGTGTGCGGCGTTAAGAAATTCATTACCTCTTGACCCTTGATTATTGAAGAAAATAATAGGGATTGGTGTGTTGAAAAAGGCACAAAGGTGTTCCTTGGTTGTGTGGTGGGTGTTGCCTGAGACCGAAAGTGAAGAGCTTACGTTGTCGATATTAAATCTTGAATAATGCGAGAAGGATGCATTCATTCGTTGGTCAGAGGATGAAATTAAAAATTGATGCAAAGAAGAGGCAAGGCTAGGTTGGCAAGCTCTAAAGCTCTTTGTAGAGCTAATGAAGGTGGAAGCCATTATTTCCCAAGTGAGAGCAGAAGCAAAGCACATGGAAGATGAAGGACAAAAAGTGAGGCAGTGGAGGGTGAAAGAAGCAAGAAAATTTGGTTATGAAATGGGTAGCACAAGTTAAATTATGTAGCTTTTTAAAGTTTTTGGAGAAGTAACGCATGACTGTTACACTAATTTTTTGGCTTATTGGGGGTTGAACCTTATTGAGGATGTAGGGAGATTATAGTGTGAAGGGTAAAAGACTGATTGAAAAGTATGAGGATGCATGTAAGGTAGTTATAGATAGATATTGAACTGGTGTAAGTTAGGTAGGGTTATAGTCTCTGTTTTTAAGCATGTTAATATGCTTTTTGGAAAAAAATGTTTAGATGTAGGAGATTTTTGGATGGTGGATGAAATCTATGTGGCAAATGATGTAAAAAAAATTTAAAGCAATACAAAATCCTAATACCGACCAAAAAAATATACATAATATAATATATAATATAATATAATATTATAATATATTATAATATAATATTATATAATATTATAATATTATATAATCATATAATATAATATTATATTTAATATAAAATAATATAAGGTTATATAATATTCAATACTATATAAGTATTATAATATAATATAATATTATAATATATTAAAATATATTATATAATATTAAATTAAAAAATATTATAATAATATAATAAATTAAATATGTGCATGTTTTTTATAAGATAAGTAGCATTTACAGGGCATCGTACCCTTTACACAACGAGCCGCATGGTCCTTTAGGAAACAAGGTTTTGCAAGGACCTGGAACCTTAAACAGAGCTAAGACACACCAATCAACAAAAACGAACAGAACTAGCGGCAAACCCGCAACAACCACAACAGAACACAAACAACACCTGGTTAGCAAAGACCAAAAGAGATAGAGCATTCAGAACCAACAACAGTCCTAAGACAATCACAAATAAACAGCCCAAACTTGGTACTATAACTAGGAGTAACCAAGCACTTAGGACAAAAACCAGTCCTATAGAGAACAAGAAACAATCCACACATTGTAGGCCCAAAAGACTGTCTAGAACAACCAAGCCACACAACACCTACAACAACAGGACTACAATAGGCTTTCCTCCAATCGCTTGAGAAGGTCGACCCACCATCAAACCCTATCTCCACCTCTATAGGAGACATGAAGAACAAACATAAGTTGAAGCACCAAAGCCACCATTCTAGGAACCCAAAAACTCTCCACCTCAATAAAAGAGTTTGAAGGAAGAACAGAGCCAAAGACAACAACCCCTTGTAGCAACAATAGTCCCCATCAACTAAGCTGAACTTCACCTCTATAGGAGCAGGCTCCACCTCCCCTAGTCCACAGCCTCCACCTTGAATAGGAGAAAACTCCACCTCTAAAGGAGTCAGAATTAGAGGAGCCAGAATATGTGGACCCAAAAGGAGATCAAAAATTTCAACCAAAACTGCAACCTCCACCTCAATAGGAACAACATGAGGATCCAAGAAGAAAGTGAGAACAAAACCAACATCATCAGTGCTCTTATGCCTCAACCCCACCAAGGTTGTGAGAGAGAACAAGACTTCTAGAGGAGCACAAAAGCCACCCCCATCAAACACAACTTCAACAAGAAACCAACATCTCCAAACCACCAGCACAGGCTAGTTTACACCACACGGGCAACAGACCCCCAACACTCCAAAATAGAGATGGCCACACTAATCAAAATCCAGCCCCCAAGGGGTCTAAGACAATTATATCCCTGCAACAAATACACCACCATGATCCCACCAACCACCAAGGGAAGAGATGAGAAACTGGGAGAGCACAAGTAGCAAACCAACACCCCAACAACAAAACATAGGAGGCAATAGGCAACATCAAACCCCATCTGACTAGAGAAAGCAAAGGAAAGGACAAAAGGAAACATTTCAGGCAAGGGAGAGACCAACAAAGGAACTAGTCGTGCCAAAACCAAGGTCCCAAACCAAAATCCAGCCACGTGTTCCCAAGAAGTCCCAGGCAAGCCACTCTGTAAAAGATCACAACAACACCAAACCCACAATGAACCAGTCCTCCTGAAGCACAAACCCCACCACCACTAACCAGTGTTGGGCCTTTGAAACCACCAAGAAAAACCCAAACACCACTAACAAACAAAGGAACAAAACACTCCTAAAGCAACAAAGTACCCCCAACTGAGCACAGTCACCAAAGGAAAGACAACCAAGGGAATGCAGAACCAAAACCAAAACTTCCATGAAGATTTGAACTCCAAGGCACCACCGAGACCCCCACACAGAGAGCACCCAACACCTTGTAGCTCCAAAAAACACAATAGATCACAAGCACAACTAGAAAAGAAATCCTTGTCCAGTAGTGAGCCCAAAAGGTGACAAGACCACCAACACATAAACAAAACCCAGAACAATAAAGGACGTGGGTGAGGAGGAAACTTCACCCCAATGAACCCACCCAAAGACTCCACCAAAACCCATCACCAAGAGGGAGCATAGCGTTGTGCCACCAAATGCCAAGGGAAAGTAACAAATGAATGGTAGCCACACCCATTCCTGCCCAGCAGAAATCACAAACAACTACCAATCCCACTTCTGCTAGCCAAACCACCACACACATCAACAGTCCATGCAAGACCACAGACCCACCACAGGACACCAAGCAGCAAGGCAAGAAGCCAAGCAACCACCACAAAGCCAGAGGCATCGACCCCTACAATACAAAGTAAACGCCAGGAGGAAGCAAAGACGCGAACCTGACCAAATTATATTGAAACATTATTAAAAATATATTATAATATTATTATAATATATTAAATTAAATATGTGGTTAGTCTCGAACTTGACCAAATTAAAAAAAAACACCTCAACATAATGGATATTCATTTTGAAATGGATATCCATTTTGAAATGAATATTTGTTTCGAACGGATATCCATTTCGAAATAGATATCCATTTCGAACGGATATCCATTTTGAAATAGATATCCATTTTGAATGGATATCTATTTTGGTTTGGTGTTTGCTATAGCACCATGTACTTTTTACCCAAGCCTAGAAAAAGTCAAAGCATATTTTCATGTTTTTGAGTGAGTTAAAAATGCCTTTTTTTTCACATCACCACTTTTTGGACCCCCATGATCTTGCACAGACCCCATTCTAGAGCACAATCACCTCTCTTTGGTGCAACAAAGGTTAGTTTTTGAGAACTTTGTTTTTTTCATTAATTTCTAATCCTTTGCTTAATTGTGAGTGTTGTACCTAATTGTGGCTAAATGGGCTAATTTATTTAGTTTGTTTGCATGCTCACTTTTTCAAGTACACAATAGCTACTTGAGTAGGTTGATTAAGAATAGGTTATTTTAAAAGCACAATGATTGGCTATATTTTTCAATTCTATGAATATTCTTTTCTTTACTTACAATACCTAGACAAAGAGAACATGTAAAATTAGTGTGCAAAATTATACATATCCTAGACCATTTTTTAACAAGAGGTCTTCAATTAGCACTTTCTTTCCTTCTTTTACTTGAATGTTGTTGAATCTAGATATGAACTTTTAAAAGCTCTATATAAATATTTCTTCATCCACTAAAGAAGAACCTAAATTTGATTTAATCAATATTTCTATATTAGGTGGCACTTATGTAACATCTTGATACTTCAAATGTTACATAGAAACTTCTTCATTGTCTAATTCCCATCCAATTAGGTTATAAACACCTATCTCAACCTTTGTATAAATAATATCATTGTTTTGATTATATTCAATAATCAAGTGATTCATTCTTGGCTCTTTGTCAATTATGATCTGGTTAGGAATACCTCTCCATGATAATCACATCTATGATAAGTCTATTACCATGTATTTTTCAACATATTAGATCAATCCCTACTCAAAAAATTCTATACACTTCTAAGGTATCAACTAATTGGATGTGCATATAGTGTTGTACTCTAGGATTTGAGGCAAGTTCATATAAAATGACTCAATTATTTGATACCATTAACCTCTATCTTATCCAATTGGGTTACCTTATTTGATGGCTTTGTAGGAATCAACCCTATTTTTTGTAGATTGAAAATGGCACAACATTGGCTGACACACTTGAATCCCTTGGGAAATTATGAAGATTTTTCCAACTACAGGTGATTCGGTCTTTTCTTTATTAGCCACATGTGCATCTAAAATCTAGACTAATATCTTTTATTTTATTTTGATAGTATTGTCATTTGGTGGGGTTTATTTTACAACTACTAAATCCTTATTATTGCTCTACTAAGGATTAGAGAAAGGATTGCTTCACTTGGAGCATTATTATCAATTCAACTAGGGGAAGACTTACCTTTATTTTCTCAATTTATTCATAAATGTAAGAACCTAACCTATTTGCATCATGCTTGTTAATTGGGTTAGTGAACTTACCTAGCACGACTAGAGCAAGTAGACTAGAAGATGGTTGGGCAGTCGCTTTGGGTGGCTCCTGATTACTACTAGAATTAGGGTCCAAAGGTGTATGATAGTTATTTGGAGGTATTGGTGTAGTTTATGGTCATTTTGGTTAACTTATTCTTAGAGAATAGTTGTGACCTTTTTGGTACTATTATAATACTTGGACTTCATTTATCTCTTGATCTAGTTCAGTATCAAATTCATAAGTGAAGGTATAGATTTCTACCATGATGGTAGACTTGTAACTTGTTGGTATGATTCTCTTCAAATGATCTATTGGGCTTTGCATCTTCAATATTTAGGATTTTCTTTCAAAAATGTTTGAGGCTATCCTGAACTAGGGATAATTCAACTCTACATGAGAACTAGTATTATGAAGCCTACACTAATTTCCAAGGGCTACATCAACTAAATTTTTTATTATTTGTGGTTTAACATTATTCTAATTATAATCCTCTATTATTTTCTATCAAGTATTTCAACAAAGAGTTGGTCTTGGATTACTTTGATTTCAATTTTGAACATTATAGAGATATATGAAGCCTATTTTATGTGAAATTTAGATTTAGAAATGGTTGAAAAAGGATTTATAAATCATCTCAAAAATATTAATGAATCCATGCAATAAGGAATATATTTAATCATTCTAATACACATTCTTTAAGTGGGATCATGAGAATAGTTTGCATAAAATGTGATCAAATCATACATACAATCTAGGCCCAAAAGACACAAAATTATATATGTGACTGAGAGGACATCCCTTTTTATCACACAAGGGAAGATAATTGTGGAAATGTGGTCATTAGGTGAGAGGAAGGTAGGATGCATGTATATGGTGAGGGATTTAAGGGGAATCGGTACAAGTCTAGGAAATGAGGCAATTATAGTGGTAGGAGATGAAGTCATAAGCACTTGAGTGTATGAAGGAATATGTGTAGGATGTGAAGTTGGAGGAATAGGTGAAATAAAAGATATATTAGCAAGAAATTTTTAATGGAAGGAAATGTGAATAGTGGGGTATTAGGTTGGAGGAGTTAAATGATTATGAAGGGACACTTACTATGACAATATGGGTAATTGATGTGACACATATAGGGGCAATACTAAATTTAATAATCTTAAGGATAATTAAAAAATGGTGGAGGGGTAAATATGATTTAAGAAAAAAGTGAAGTCTTATTTCAACTAATTTTAGTTATGGACCATTCAAGTTTGACATTTATAAGTGCACCAATTAAAGTTTGTTTAAACTTTGATTTTAGTTTTTGGTTTTCTAGCATTTCATGTGTTTTAAACACAAAGGGGTAAGATAAAAAAAATACAAAAGTAACCTATATTATTTAGGTGAGAGTGTTTGGCATGTGAGCTCACTTATATATTAATATTATTCATAAATGGTATTAGCAATATTTAAGAGCACCAACTATGGAGAATTAGGACTATACCCCTAGCTCACAATCATGTCTCTAAGACCATATGAGGTGAGTAACTTCCCAAGGCTACTTATGTTGCATCATATGTTAAAAACAATCAATGGCTTCCTAGTCCAGGTTTAAATAGGGATCAACTAGCGGGGTCTCAATATACCTTATGGTACATAAGGCCCAAATGCATGATTCAAGGGTATTGTTTGAGGCTTATATATTGGTGGGATAAAACCACCTCACTTCATGATATAATTATTATGGTTTATAATAATAAATTAAATAGTACTCCATTAATACAAGAAAAATGAGTGTCCTTCACTAGTGCTATACAAAGATAATATTATATAATATTATAAAAATACATTAAATTTATATTTATATTTACACCGAAGGTGTTCCCTATATGAAGTGAATGAATTGATTTTGAAAATAATTTCAAAATTGTAGAGAAGGATACAAGACCATTGAAATGATCTCAACAGTTAGATTTTCTAAAATATTAAAAAATATAATATATAACTAAAGAAAAACAACTGCATTCTTATCAAGTCTTAGGTTTAAATTAAGAAAAGATAGGATAAGAATTATTTTTTTCTTTTAAGCTTTATAAATTTAGATTTTTAGATAAATAATAATAAGTTTTTAATATATATTAAATACTAATATTAATAATGATAAATCAATAAATTATGAATTGACTTTTTATCTTTTGAATATGTTTCATTTTATTTTTCACTTTTTAAGTTTGGTGTTACTTGTAATTTTTTAATATAGAAGTTATAATTTTATTATAGTTCATTTTTATGTTTAACATTTTATTTAAAATACAGCTTTAGTTTTTAAAATTTAATTTATTTAATAATATTTTATAATATTTTTTTATTTGTTAATATTGAGTTTATGTTAATATTGTTTGTAATATATTAATTATATTTTTTAGGTACATATTTTATTAATATTTCAATTCTAATAAATTAACAAAATAGTTTTACTTTTTTATTTAATCATTTATTAACTTAATACGTTTATTATTTATAATTAATATTTTAAAATTATTATGTTTATTAATATTTGGATTTTGATGTATTTGACTTTCCATTTAGTTTATTTTATTTTAGTTTTTAATTTAGATTTAAGTTTGTTATTTTTTGATAGATTAGTTTGAAATTTATTTTTATTATTTATGTTTTTTCTATAAAATTACAAATAATAATTAAAAATTAATAGAATTAATTTAATTTATAATTATTTATCTTATTAAAACTTTAACTATTGTAGAATAATTATATTTTGGATTTTTGTTATAATTTATATAATAAAATGAATTTCAAACTTAAAATTAAAATTAAAATTTATAGAGTGAGAGACAAAAGGTAACTTTTGATTTGTCATTTCATGCCAACAATCCAAGCATAGCACATCCCTAGGCAATTATGCTCAAGGTAGCATGTCATTTCATTAAAAATATGATAATTCACCTTTAAAACCTCTTCAGTGTACCCATTGCACACTTAGGAGGAAAATAGATAGAGAGATAAAGAGAGAAAAATAGAGAAATAGAGAGGGGGACAAAGAGATACAAGAGATAAAAAGAGAGATAGAGATACAAAAATAGAGTTATAGATATAGAGGAATAAATATGGAGAGACAAAGAGATAGAGATAGGAAGAGAGATAAGGAAAGAGAGAGGAAAAGAGAGAAGAGGACATACATAGATAGATATAGTCACATAAAGAGAGATAGAGAGATAAAGAGAAATAGGAGACAAAGATATAGAGATAGAGAGATCAAGAGATAAATAGGGAAAGGGGGAGAGAGGGGGAGATAAATAGAGATAGCAAAAAAATTAAGGGGAGAAATATAGGGAGAAGGAAATAGAAAAAGAGAAGAAATGAGAGAAAGATAGATAGATGAAGAGAGAAGGGAAGACAAATATAAAGAGAAATAGGAGAGAGAGAGGAAGAGAGATATTGAGAGATAATAAAAAATATAAATATAGAGGAGACAAAGATATTTCTCTTCCCATATATCTCTATATATATGTCTCCCCATATTTACCTCTCTTGTATCTCCCTCTCTCTACCTCTATATAAATTTATATATCTATCTTTCTATCCCTCCATCTCTCCCTCTCTCTTTGTCTCCCCCTCTTTGTATCTCTATTTCTCTCTCTCCCTCCCTCCCTCTCTCATTTCCATCTCCATATCCATCTCTATATTCCTCTCTATCTCTCTCCCTATCTCTATCTCCTTACCTCTCCTTACATCTCGATCTCTCTTTCCCCTCTAACTTTCCCACTATATATCTCTTTATCTCTCCCTCTTTATATCCATATCTCTTCCTCTCTCCCTATCACTCTCTCTTTCTATATCTCTCAACTTTTCTATCCTCTCTCTATTTCTTTCCCTCTCTCTCTCCCTCTCTATTTATATTTATCTATCCCTCTCTATATCTATCTCAATATCTCTCTCACTCAAACACACGGACTCTTTGTTTCTCATTCCCTATCTCTATCTCTATATCTCTTTCACTCACACTCACACACACACACTCATTATTTCTCCCTCCCTCTCTCTCTCTCTATCTCTATTTCTATGTCTATCTCCATCTCTCTATCTCTCCCCCCTCTATCTCTCTCCCTCTCTATTAATTATCTCTATCACCTCCTTTATCTCTCACTCTTACCCCCTCTATTTCTATCTTCACGTCTCTCCCTCTCCCTCTTTATTTATATCTCATTATCTCTATCTTTCTCTTATTTACTCCATATCTCCTACTCTCTCTTTATACATATCCCTCTCTCTATCTCTCTCTATATATCACTTCCTATTATTCTTTTTATACTTCTCTCCATCTCCCCTTTCATTGTCTCCTTTCTATCTCCATCTCTCCTCTCTCCCTCTCCCTATCCTCTCCCTCCCCTCTCCCTTCTCCTTCATCTCCCTCATATATTTATCTCTCTCTCTCTCTCACCCTCCTCTATCTTCCCAAGCACGGTCTCTCTATCTCTCCTATATCCCCATTCTCCTCTCTCCCTCTCCCCTATCACTTCCTCTTTCTATATTCCCCGCCTTCATATCCTTATTTCCTCCGCCTCCCTCCCTCTATTCATTTATACACACTATCTTTCCTTTCTCTATCTCTCTTACCATACACACACCTTATTCTCCTCCCTATCTCATCTCTATCTCTATCTAGATATCTCTCCATATTTAAATTCTTATACATCTCCCTCTATTTCTATCTCATTATCTCTTTGTCTCTCTCTATCCCTATATCTTTCGCTCTCTCTACCCCTCTCTATATATCACTTTCTATCTCTATCTTTATATTTCTATCTCTCCCTCTCTTGTTTTGTCTGTCTATCTCCCTCTCTATATATTTATCTATTCCATATCTATCTATCTCTTTGTCCTCTCCCTTTATCTCTCCCTCGCCTTCTCTCCATATCCCTCTCTTCCATCTCCATCTCCATTTCCATCTCATCTCTATCTCTAACTTCCTCTCTATCTCTATCTCCTTACCCCCCTCTCTCTCCCCCTCTTTCTATCCTTATATATCCCTCTCTCTCCCTCTCTCCCTATTGCAAACATAACATGAGCCTATTGGTAATGAAGCCTTATTATCTTCTTGATTCAAAGATTTTATTTTAGTTTTGCTTGGATCCCTATAAGTAGATGCATAGTTGATTTGAAGCTATCACTTCTCCTTTGAGACCTTTGTTGCACAAACCACATCATTTTATAAATGGCCTACCAATTGACCTCATGCATACTACACAAATGTATGTAATAAAAAGACCAAAAGATTCCCTAATTGACCTTCCACATTTCTTCGATGTACCCATTACACATTGAGGTACGATTGCTAGTAGTTATTATAATTAATAATTTAATATAAATATTAATATTAATATATTAAAATTAAATTATTTTTATATAATATTATACGTGTTATAATATAATGAAACTACAATATAATTATATTAACTATTATAATCAACACTTTGATATTAATATTAATGTACTAATTATATTATAAAATATTAATAATATTTTATAGTATTATTAATAAATATAATTGTTTCATATTTAATATAAAGAGCTTAAATACATTTATCTAGAAAAATCTTATTTTTAGATTATTTTGTTTACTTAAAAATTATTTAACTTTAAAATTGTTTAAGAACTATTTTATTTTATTAATTTAAGAGTTTTTAACATAAAAATATTTAATGTTTATTTTATTTTTGTTTACTTAAAAATATTTTATTTATTTAATAGCTATTTTATTCTATTTTATTTAATTAATAATTATTTTATATTTTTGATTTCTTAAATATTTCCTTCATAATATGACTATTTTTAAAACAAATTTATGTAATTTACATTTACACAATATATAACTCTTCTTTGATTTATATTTTCAATGGTTCCAAAGTATATCAAAGTGAATTGTGATTGACATGCCTATTCATGTGTTGCAACTTCAATGTAAAAATGATCAAATCTATTTAAAGTATTCTCCATAAGTTGACATAACTTTTTTCCTTCTATTCAATACTAAATCAATTCTTTCATTTCCCTCATTTTACCTCATTTTAGATTGAATATTATAATTCAATATTACAATACTATAATTAAGGAAAAGTTGAAAGTTAAAACATAAATGATTAAAACATACTACTATTCTAAAACCAAATAAACCTTAGATAGAACTTTGAAATAGATTTGCTCATGTTATGATACTTGTGAATACTTAATGTTCATGCAAGATTTCTACAACCTAACATTTCTCTATATAATAAATTAAGGAAAATGAGATAAATTCATAAAATTTTAAATGATAAGCATGCTGAGATCAATTCATTTGATTTGTATGCATTTAATTTTTTTGATTTATTCCATTTAGAAATGTGCATGTACAAGTTAGAGAATTTAGAAATTTTCATGAATAAAAGAAGTTGATTTTTAAGAATGACATACATGAGCTTATAATTATGAATACATGAAATTTAATTATACTAGCAATCACACCTTGGTGTGTAATGGGTACACCGAAGAAGTGTGGAAGGTCAATTGAGGAATTTTTGGGTCTATTTTTTACATACATAGAAAATGATGTTTGTTCAACAAAGGTCTCAATGGAGAAGTGATAGCTTCAAATCAGCTATGCATCTGATTATAGGGATCCCAACACAACTAAAACAAAACCTCTTAATCAGGAATATAATAAGGATTCATTACCAATAGGCTCATGTTATGTTTCAATATGGAGAGAGGGAGAGAGAAGGAGATATGGGATAGAAAGAGGGAGAGATAGGGGGGAGAGAAAGAAATAAGGAGATAAAGATAGAGAGAGGGATATAGAGAGAAGGAGAGGGAGAGATAAAGAGAGAGGACAAAGGGATCTCGATAGAGATGGAAGAGATAAATATATAGAGAGGGGGAGAGAGGGAGAGAATGAGAGAGAGATATAAATATAAAGATAGAGATAGGATGTGATAAATAGAGAGGGGCAGAGAGAGGGAAGATATATGGGTAGAGAGAGATGGATAGATAAAGAGATAGAGACAAGGGGAGATATGTAAGAATTTAAATATGGAGAGATAGAGATAGAGCAAGAGATAAGGAGGGAGAAACAAGGAGAGTGCATGTGTGTGTATGAGTAAGAGAGAGATGTGGAGAGAGCTAGAATAGATAGAGAGGGAGGCAGATGGAGGGAGAGAAATAGATATAGGAGAGAGAAGTAGAGAGATATAGAAAGAGGAAGTAAAAGGGAGAGGGAGAGATAATAATATAAAGGAGAGATGGAGATATAAATATCTTTGGAAAGATAGAGAGGGTGAGAGAGAGACAAAGATAGAGACAACAAGATAAATATATAAAGGGAGAGATGGAAGGAGAGAGGGAGAAGGAGAGGGAGAGATAGAGATAGAAAGAGGGAGACAATGAAAGAGGGGGAGATTAAGAGAGAAATATAAAGATATAGGAAGTGATATAGAGAGAGAGGTAGAGAGGGATATATATATATATATATATAAAGAGAGAGAGTAGGAGAGATGGAGTAAATAAGAGAGAGATAATGGGATATAAATAGAAAGGGAGAGTGAGAGATGGGAAGATAGAAATAGAAGGGTTAAGAGTGAGAGATAAAGGAGGTGAAAAAGAAAATTAATAGAGAAAAGGAGAGAGATAGAGAAAGGGGGGAGAGAGAGGTAGGGATCATATAGATAGAGATAGGGAGGGAGAAACAATGAGTGTGTATGTGAGAGTGAAAGAGATATAGAGATAGAGATAGGGAAGGAGAAACAAGGAGTGTCTATGTCTGATTGAGAGAGATATTGAGATAGATATAGAGGGAAAGATATAAATAAATATATAGAGAGGGAGGGAGAGAGGGAGAGAAATAGAGAGATGGTAGAAAAGTTGAGAGATATAGAAATAAAGATTGATAGGGAGAGAGGGAGAGATATAGAGATATTGTTGAACAATCCGGATAACTAAGAGGGGGGGTGAATCAATTATTATAAAATAATTTTCTTGACTTTAATTAATCTAGAGAAAACTTAAATCAATCAGATAATAAACTAACAGATATGAACATGAAAGCACATAACAACACCATGCACAATGAATACCATAATTTATGTGGAAACCCAAGAAGGGAAAAACCATAGAGAATGCTAATTATCAATTATAGAACACTGGTTAAGGTGATTTTTACAAGGGCTCACTACCAAAATGCTCACTATAGGTAAGGCTCACTGTCAGTGGGCTCACTACCCAGCTATTACAACCAAAGATAAAAAGGATCACTGCTAAAAGAGAAAGGCTCACTGCCAACAGAAAAGGGCCCACTACCAAAAGAATGATGAAAGGGAATCCACCACTGAAATAACTATCACCAACAATGACATTAGATAAAATCTCACTGTTTTTTTCCTCTGGTCATATACTATTGCATACTTCACAATGTTTGGATTTTCAGATTCCCATTCATCACACTTGCTTTTATCAAACAAAATCAACTTTTACTTATACCATTCCATTCCTTCATAATCTCCTAAGTCATCCAAACACAATGTCTTCATAATCTCCTAAGTCAGCCAAGCACAATTTGAATTAGGTCACCACAAAACATTCCCGTGGTGGAAAGGAATGAAATGTGGACCATACAAAACCTCCTTTCTCAAATCAACATGCTACATATTAACCATGATATTTAGAACCAAAGAATAGAATACACACGTTACAATGCAAACAATGTTCTGGGGCATGTTAGCAAATTTCCAGATCGGTTCAGACCCATAAGAGTGTATCTCATTGTGTTGCAAAATGAATGGGACTAAGACAAGCACAACTAAAGATAGATCATCATAGCACAACATTTGGAGCACCCCAATCCAGATCACCAAAGTATCAAAACTAAACCTTAATCAATTAACCAAGAAATGTTGACATCAATGACAACCATTAATGACAATAATCAACATCACATTCCAACAATATCCCCCTTTGTCATTGATGGAAACATTCATCAACAACAAACCAAACAACTCAATGTCAACATCAACAACATCAAGGTCCTTCTTTTCTTCTCCCCCTTTGACATCAAGGACAAAGGGAAAAAAATCCCCCTAAAAAACTTACTCCACTTCCCCTATGAGGAAGCCATCAATCATGCAACCAAAACACAGATCCCCTAACTTTTGTTGGAGATACTCAAAAGTATCTTTGCTCAACGGTTTTGTGAAAATGTCTGCAATCTGCTCTTTTGTAGGTACATATTCAAGTCTTACCTCATTTTCCAATACATTCTCTCTCACGAAGTGATATCTAATGGATATATGTTTCATTCTAGAATGTTGTACCAGATTCTTCGAAATGTTTATTACATTGGTATTATCACACATAATTGAGATCGGTTCATCAAATGATATGCCAATGTACTTCAACATTTATTTCATCCACATTACCTAAGTACAACATGAGGATGTTGCAATGTATTTAGCTTCAATAGTAGATAAAGATACATAATATTTTTTCTTACTTGACCAAGCAACCAACCGGGAGCCAAGGAAATAAGCTCCACCACTTGTGCTTTGCATGTTATCAACACACCCGACCCAATCAGCATCAGTATAAGTTGTCAAAGTGAAATATGAATCCTTTGGATACTATAACCCCATATCTTTTGTACCCTTCAAATATCTAAAGATCCTTTTTACTACAAAATCATGTGATTCCTTTGGTTCTTGCTAAAATCTAGTTGCTAAAAAAAAACATACATAATGTCTGGTCTAGTAGCAGTCAACTATAACAATCCTCCAATCATTGATCTGTACATACTTGCATTAGCTTTAGGTGAATCATCTTCTTTTGTCAACTTGCATCCGGTAACAATAGGTGTGCAAACCAGTTTGGGGTTCTCCAATCCAAACTTCTTCAATAATTCTTTGGTATACTTAGACTGAGAGATGAAAAGTCCTTTGTTGTTCTGATTTACTTGTAGTCCAAGGAAGAAATTTAACTCACCTATCATAGACATTTCAAATTCCTCCTACATTTCATCTATAAATTTTCTGCATATATCATCATTTCCTCCAAAGATTATGTCATCAACATAAACCACAACAATCAAAATTTGATTTGAGTAAATTTTGTAGTATAAATTACTATCACCAGATCCCTTATGAAATCCTTGTCCAATCAAATACTTGTCTAATATGTCATACTAGGCTCTAGGTGCCTGCTTCAATTCATATAAAGCTTTCTTCAACCTGCAAACAACATCCGGGTCACTTCTGGACTTAAATCCCTCTGGTTTCTCAATGTAGACTTCTTCCTTCAGTTCTCCATTCAAGAATATAGATTTTACATCCATTTGATAGACTTTGAAATCCTTAAAAGTTGCAAAAGCTAAGAATATCCGAATCACTTCCATTCAGGCAATAGGGGCATATGTTTTTTCAAAATCAATAGCTTCAATCTGAGTGTAACCTTTGCAAACTAATCTTTCCTTTTTTCTCATTACCTTTTCATTTTTGTTTAGCTTGTTCTAGAATACCCACTTTTTTCCAATTGCATTTTTGTTTGTCGGTCTGGGCACAATTTCCCAAGTCTGATTTTTCTCTATCTGATTAAGCTCTTCTTTCATTTCCTTCACCCAATTCTGATAATCACATGCTTCTTCCATGATTTTTGGCTCAATTTCCTAGAGTAGACACAATAATAGTAGCTCTTGAGCTACTTTGCTTCTTTTGATGATTCCTTTATTCTTGTGGACACTGATTTTGGCACCTCAAGACTCCCTAACACTTCTAGGGTTTTTCACCTAAAATGAGAGAGGTAGGCCAAAATGGGCAATGTCCCCACTCAAAAATAATGAAAAGTAGATGAAATATGCCTAAATGTAATGTTCTAAATGCAATAGACTAATAAAGGAAATGAATTATTAATGTAAAACTCAAGAAATGCAAGATGTTTGAAAACATAATGTTGTATGCAAAATGACCTAAGAATGTAAGTAAACTATACTAGAAATGAAAGAAACTTGAGAGGTGTAGCTAGGAACTAATGTGATGTAGAGAGGCTTTGGAATCCTACAGAATTTGTTTTTGAAGCCAACTGGGACACTTACGCTAAGTTGGGCGACTTAGTCTTGTTTCGGGGAGATTCTACCAGAATAGGTTTAAGCCAAAAGGGTATCCAAAGATGCAGAAAAATTGAAAGTGGGACTAATTCGCCACTGATGGTGACTTATTCCACCTATGAATCTCAAGAAGTTTGGGGCAAGAATATGTAGCCTTCAATCTGTACTTTTGTTCTTGACAGGTGTTTGGTTTTGAATCTGTAGAAATCAATCTGTAGGTGATCTCCAAGCTTCTTTTAGGGTTTGTTGACTTTGAATGACTTTTATGAAATGATGACACCTTTTAACACCTTTCTCTTTAACAAATATACATACAAGACCTGAAAAACACACATGCAAATAGGGGAAAAAGGGTTAAGGGTTAGTGAATAGGGGTTTGCCTTGATCAAACCCCGATTTGGTAATCAAACCCTTGAAAATGAAATGAAATAGAAAGAGAATGATGAATGAACAACATGAAATGCTACAACTCACCAAACCCTTGATGTAGAAATCTGAAGGTATGCAAGTAGATGCTCCAATGTAGACTTGATAATGCCTAGAATGCTTGAGAATGATCAATGAGTGAATGAATGTATGTATGCTAATGCATGAATGAATTGGGGGTGAAAATGAGATTAAAACCCTTTATTTATACTTTATTTCACAAAATTTCCCAAAAATAACACATCACAAGCTGACCTCAAGGTTAAGAGAATAATATCCCGCCAGAAATTTAAAATAATTTTGATTTTTGTGCCTAGTGGGACTAAGTCACCCCAGGTGGCAACTTGGTCCCACCAGGGAAATTTTAATGGGTGTCGAGAATTAAAGTGTATTTAATGATGTTTAACGAGATTATTCTCTAAAACACACTTAAGTAAGGCCAGAAAGTGCATTAAGGGGCCATTTAAACATAAGAAAGGGTCAAATTATTGATGACAAGCCTAGAAAAGCATGAAAGTTTGTTACAACTCTTTACAACACTTTGAAATAAGGCTTGGTAAGTGATAAAAATGGGTTATTTGAGTGAATTATAATGAAAAGGTCCTAGAAAAGTGTGAAAGTGGGTTACAACACTTTTATAAGACATCATAGAATTCTTATTGATTCTCAAGGACCCAAGACCTAATGTGAATGTGTTGACCACATTACAACATTAAATCAAGGGAAAATCAAGCCAAAATCACTAGGAGGGCCTAAACATGAGAAAAATTAGAAGGGTTACTTTTTCTGTGTCCACATTTAGCCCCCACTTTACTGAGGATGAACCTGCTTCAAACTCACACTAAAGTAGACCTACACACAATCAAGAGGAGTTCCAATGAACTAATGCTTGCAAGATGAGACAACAACGATCAAGAGGGATGATCAAGCCCCCAAGATGAAGATCTCATGGAAAACTAAACATAAGCACAAAGGAACACACATGAAAATGATGTAAAAGAATGAAAGAGAGAGAAGAAAAGAGAATTGAATCAAGCTTCGATCGTTTGTCCATCTCATTATGGATCAGATCTAGGCTATTTTTCCATAATAAGAAATGTATACTCACTCTATGGCAATGAAACTCATGGTTTTCTGGTGGGTGAGAAGGCCTAAAAGGTGAGAAACATACACTCATGGATAGTATGCACTCACACACACAGAGATGGCTATGGGGAAAGTCATGCCTCAGAATGGGCTTCCCACTCAACCATACCAAAGTTATACCTCCTGATAACTTTAATAAGGTGCCACAAAGGAAAATGACATTTCGAGCTTCATGAGACAAGCAAAACTTTGTATGCTTGGAGCTCATGAACAAACGCGATGGCACCACAAGCATGCAAGTTGTGTTATGTAAGGTGGCCATATAACAAATGCAAAATGCAACATGCAAAGGAATGTTCAAAGGAGTCTTGCTTAGTTCATGCAAGGTTTTTAACTTAGGGGACATTGTGTCTAATGTCTCCAAGAGAGGACCAATCAAAGGATAGAAAATTCACAACTTAGGGTATGTAGTGTGTCACATCAAGCCACTAAGAGGAATGTAATATGCTAAGATAGATGATGCTCATGAAGAACACTACACCCAATGTCATCCACAAAGCAACAAAATACATCATATGAAGTAACAAGGTTGCACCAAGAACCAAGAAAAGGAAAAAAATGTAAAATGATAATGCCAATGTATACCCCCACTTTAAAGGAATTGCTACACACCGTACTATGAGCAATTAATTTAAAGTAGAAAACGAAAAATGAAAAGAAGAAAGAAGACATGAGAGCCAACTTGGAAAGCCCTTATGCCAAGTCATATGTTTCCGAGTAAGGCTATGTCATGTGAAGAAAAGGAAAAACAAAAGAAAGAAAGGGGTTTCCCCCCAAAAGGAAAACACCAAACACATAAGGGATCTATGGATTTGGGGTCAGTTGCTGCAATATTGTTTAGAGATCTTAGAACTATCATCATCCCCCAAATACATAGAACTAGAAGAATGACACAAAGAGAGCGAAAAAAAATAAAAAGAAAGATTTGTTTGGGTCAACATGGAAGAGACATAGGGTGTCTCAACACTTTGCATCATCCCCAAAAGGAAAACACAAGCAAATGAAAATGAAAAGGAAAAAGAAAAATGAAAGAGCTTTTGTGTCAACATGAGAGAGACATGGAATGTATCAATGCCTTGTGTCATCCCCAAAAGGAAAACACAAGCAAAGACAAAAGAAAAGGCAAAGAAAAAGAAAAGGGGTCATTTGGGTCAACATGAAAGAGACATGAATGTCTCAATGCCTTGCATCATCCCCAAAAGGAAAACACAAGAAAAAGACAAAAGAAAAGGAAAAAAAATGTACAACATAGAGAAGAATGAAGGTACAAATAAAGGAATGTCACAAAGAGAAAGAACATCAAACATAACATCATGGGGGAACACATTACACACATGAAAACACACAAAAGAAAAAGGAAAAATAACATGTAAAAGACTAGTAAGGCAAATGTGAGTCAACCGTCGAGCAAATCATCCACCTCCCAGTCATGTTTATGATATGTCGAGGGTAGGAAACTAGCCAAAGGGACAAGAGCAAGTGTCGAACTAGGGGAAGCACCAGGTTCTACACTCTTTGTAGGAGATTTGTCATTTAAGCTCATGGAAGAGGAGAACAGTGTATTCAAATTATTATGCACCTCTTCATCAATTTTAGCGATCTCATCATCGTCATCTAGATTAATCACAACAAGAGGACGAATGATAATGTCCAATGAATGGTATACCACTTGTTGTGATTTTTGTATTGGGTCATTTCTTTTGGTTGGGGAGGAGGGTCATCATGCATGGCTTATGTCAAGTGTGGATTTTGATTTTCTTTATTTTCTTCTTCTTGTAACTTGTGAGCAAGGGAACGACATCTATGCCTACGCTCCCTAGCTCCTCTGTTTCTTTTGGTTTTATTGTTGAGTTATGTTTGTGAAGGAGCGGGTTGATCAACCATAGGTTGCTTTTCTTCCATAGGGAGAGGAACAGAAGGAACCATGGAAGGTTGGTCATCCACTTTCTCTTTTTCTTTGTAAACTTGTTTTATTTGAGGAGGCATGACAGAGTTGTTATCATTGTCTCATGGTCGCTTGGACAATGTCGGGGAGGTTTGTGGTGTTAGTTAAGTTTGGTTTTTTGGTTCTTGTTCAAGTTGAAGCATTGTTTCATCTAGGATGGGAGTGTCGGAAGTGGACAGGGACATGTTGTGGAAAGACAATTCGGCTATTTTCTTTACTTTAAATTTTTGGTAAGCAATGAAAAAGAAGTGGTGTTATAGGTTCCATGGGCTTGGGCCAAAAGGCTTCTAAGGAAAATTTTCCTTTAGAAGACAATGGATTAAAGCCGCTATGGTGGATAGTGAATATTTCATTGTCAAATGGAAACTTATAGCATTTTCACGTATGACCGAAGTGACAACTTTCATTGAGTGAAGCCATGGATGACCTAGCCACAAACGAAATTGGTCCAACTACGGGATGATGGAGAATGTGATATCCAATGTTTTTGGTCCTATTTGTAATGGAAGGATGATCAATCCTATCGTAGGGCAAGCAAAAAAATTGTGTGTTTTGAGCCATGCTTTCGGTTTATCATAATCATCTTGACAAAGATCATGTAATACCAAAAATTCCTCGGTGATCACATTCTCTCCACAAGTGGGATCTATTAGAATCCCATTAGTGGGCTTGTCATAGATATGGTCGACTATGTAAAGAGGACCATCGGGGAGATTTGTAAGTATGTCCTTAGAGAAGAAAGTAATATCAAGAGATTTCTTAGGTTGGCCCTTATGAGGGATAACATCTATCACACCTACTATTTCATCCATAGGATTAATAGTGGTAATATGTGGAATTGGATTAGGATGTTCATCATCTATATCAACATTCATCACATCATTCTTTGTAGTTTCACTAGATTTGACAAATGAAACATTGTGTTTGGGCATTGGATTAGTGAAAATTTGTAAGTTTTGATTTGGAGGGGCAACAAACTTATTGCCTTGATCATTAACACCTACAATGGATAGACGGTCGGAATCAATGAGGTCTTGCACAATATGTTTAAGATGCTTACAATGTTTTGTGTCATGTCCATTTTGTCTATGATAATGGCAATAAGCATTGGATTTAAAGTTTGGAGGTAAAGGCTTAGTAGGATCGGGTGCTTTGATGACAAGTAAAGTAATGAAGGGTTTCTGGTAAAGGTGTAAATTGGGACATTTTTTGTTGTAAAATTTGGGACATTGTGTTATGAAGGGTTTCTGGTAAAGGTGTAAATTGTCTTTTTGGATCTCCATAACTATAGGGCACCGTGGTTTTAACAGTTGCTACTTGGTTTTTGACAGGTTGAGTTTGTTGTTGAGGGAGGTTGAACTGTAAGAACCCTTTTTTTTTTCTAAATGGTTGGGAATTGTTTGGGTTGGCATGTTCAAACTTCTGAACTCGGCTAGAAGTGGAATTTGCATCACGAATACTAACCGAATTGTGATAATCGCAAAGGGTGGTACACAAGTGCATAAAGGAGGGAAATTTCATCATAGTGAGTTTGTCTTGAAGTTTAGTTTGCAAGTTTTCTATAAACATCTTTTGAAGGTGTGGATCAAGAATCTTGACATCGATTTGAGAATAAAGCAAGTGATAGCATGAGATAAAATCAGTTATCTTTTCATCCTCGTGTTGCGTACATCTCATCAAATTGGCCAAGGTCTTCTTTAGAGTCATATGCACTTAGAAATGATTTATAAATGAATCAACTAGGTCATTGAATGAACAAATTGAATTGTGCGGTGAAGATGAGAACCATTCCAAGGTAGTGTCTTTTAAGGTTCTAGGGAACAGTTTTGCTAACAATTTATCATTAAGGACAAAGTCACTACATAAGGCGGTGTAGGTATTAACATGGTTAGAAGGATCTCCCTTCCCTCCATATTTTTCAAATCTAGGCATCTTTATTCCTTGTGGCATCGGTGTAAACAATATTTCCAAAGACAATGGGTTGCTTCGAACATAACATGTGGGTGGTCCATTCTTATTTTGTTATGGTGGATATTTGTTTTTGCATGGAGGAGATAGTTTGGAAAAGTTGGGTTATGAGAGGGTCATTGTAAGTGGTATGAGGTGGAAGTGAAAGTGGTGATGGAGTGTATGCAGTGGTATGGAAAGTGAATGGAATGCTTATAGATGGTATGGTGGAAGAGGATAGAACATGCTATACCACATGAATGAGGAATGCCAACAAGAATAGTCGAGGAAGGAATCACATTACTAACTTGTTGCATTGTTGTTGTGACATGAGGAGTGGTATAGGTAGGAATGGAGGTTACTATTGAGGGAGGAGGAGCTTGAGGTCCTCCTTGGCTAACAACAATGTTTGCTGGTTGAGAGACACTAGAGGTGGAAGGAACATGTTTTTGGTATACCTCAACTATTTGTTTTATAACGTCTAGGCCTTCTTCACTTTCAAGCATGAGATGGATGTTTTCTATGGTAGGAATTGCAGTGGTTGAAATGTTTTCAAGACACACTTGATGTTGGAGATGTGTTAAGTCCTCATGAATGTTAATGATTTTGTCTTGTAGGATGTGATTGTGCTATGTGTCAACTTGCAAGTTATTGGAAGGCAAAGAGTTGCTAAAGGTAGAATCCATGCCTAGTGTACTAGTTTCCATACTAGGAGTGGAAGCTTTAGCTATCCCAAGATCCACAACAAGTTTGTTATCATGGGATAACATGAGCCTTGAACTTCTTCTCACTAAGGTATTAGCAATAGGACACCAAACACTCATGCACAGGTCTCTAAATGGGGGTGAATGTAAATGCAATGTAGACTAAGAGCAATAAAATTCTGATAACTAAAATTCTAGAAAGCAACACAAAAATGTAGAAACAATAAGTAGAAATGCAAAAATTACAGATTAAATTCCAAAAAATTTAGTAATAAATATGCAACTGAACTAAGTCACCCAGGGCGGCGTATTAATCCAAGCTGTGATTGTTTTGAAAACTTTCAAAAAAATTAAATGGAATGTTATGCTTTTTAGGTTTTCTAATGCAGGTACAGTATAAATATGCAATTTTTTTGAATTTTTAATGAAATGCCATGCAAAAATGTAAGCTATATGAGCTTTTCACTAATGCAATTTTTAAAACCCTAGGTTGCAATGTAAACAATGCAAAACCAAATGCAATGTTGATGCAATCTATTCCTAGGATGTAAATGCACTTGAAATCAGAAGTAAAATATTCTAAAGTCGGGTTCACCAAAATGTGGATACCAATTTTGGCACCACAAGACTCCATAACACTTATAGGGTTTTTCACCTAAAAGGAGAGAGGTAGGCCAAAATGGGAAAGTCCCCACTCAAAACTAATGAAATGTGGATGAAATATGCCTAAATGTAATGTTCTAAATGCAATAGAATGATAAAGGAAATGATTTATTAATGCAAAAATAAAGGAAATGAATTATTAATGAAAAACTCAAGAAATGCAAGATGTTTGAAAACAAAGTGTTGTATGCAAAATGAACAAAGAATGTAAGTAAACTATAACATAAATGAAAGAAATTGGAGAGGTGCACCTGGGAACTGGAATGTGATGCAGAGAGGATCTTGAATCCTATAGAATTTATTGTTGAAGCCAATGCCAAGTTGGGCAACTTAGTCCTATTTCAAGGAGATTCTGTCGGAACAAGTTTCAACCAAAAGGGTATCTAGAGATGTAGAAAACACTGAATAACAGGACTAATTTTCCACTGATGGCAACTTAGTCCACCTATAAATCTCAAGAAATTTGGGGCAGGAATATGTAGCCTTCAATCTATACTTTTGTTATTGATAGGTGTTTGGTTCTGAATCTATAGAAATCAATTTGTAGGTGATCTCCAAGCTTCTTTTAGGAATTTTTGACTTTGAATGACTTTGATGAAATGATGACACATTTTAACACCTTTCTCTTTGACAAATTTGCATACAAGACTTGTAAAACACACATGCAAAGAGGGGAAAAAGGGTTAAGGGTTAGTGAATAGGGGTTTTCCTTGGTCAAACCTCAATTTGGTAATCAAACCCTTGAAAATGAAATGAAAGAGAAAGAGAATGATGAATGAACAACATGCAATGCTACAACGCACCAAACCCTTGATGTAGAAATCTGAAGATATGCAAGTAGATGCTCCAATGTAGACTTGATAATGCCTAGAATGATTGAGAATTATCAATGAGTGAGTGAATGTATGTATGCTAATGTATGAATGAATTGGGGGTGAAAATAAGAGGAAAACCCTTTATTTTATTTTATTTTACAAAATTTCTCAAAAATAACACATCACAAGCCAACCTCAAGGTTAAGAGAATAATATCCCGCCAGAAATTTAAAATAATTTTGATTTTTGTGCCTAGTGGGACTAAGTTGCCCTAGGTGGCAACTTGGTCCCACCAAGGAAATTTTAATGGGTTTCAAGAATTAAAGTGTGTTTAATGATGTTTAACGAGATTATTCTCCAAAACACACTTAAGTAGGGCCAGAAAGTGCATTAAGGGGCCATTTAAACATAAGAAAGGGTCAAATTATTGATGACAAGCCTAGAAAAGTGTGAAAGTTTGTTACAACTCTTTACAACACTTTGAAATAAGGCTTGGCAAGTGATAAAAAGGGGTTATTTAGGTGAATTATAATGAAAAGGTCCTAGAAAAGTGTGAAAGTGGGTTACAACACTTTTAAAAGACATCATATAATTCTTATTGATTCTCAAGGACCCAAGACCTAATGTGAATATGTTGACCAAATTACAACATTAAATCAAGGAAATATCAATCCAAAATCACTAGGAGGGCCTAAACATGAGAAAAAGTAGAAGGGTTACTTTTTCCGTGTCCACAATTCTTATCTCCAATAATCTGATCTTTTGAGTGGTTTCTCTATACGTACCTTGGGGTTTTAGTTGTAGTTTTTTGAGCCTCCTTTATCTCTTCTTCTTCTTTCTTATCCTTTTCTCCTTTGTCATCTAAGTCCTCTGATTCATATTCAATATGCATGTTAGGATTTCTTTGAACATCTTCATCTACTTTCACATTCACACTTTCAACTATCTTGTTTAGTCTCTTTTTGTAATACTGGAACACTTTGCTTCTTGTAGAGTAACCCAGAAATATGCCTTCATTAGCTTTACTGTCGAATTTTCTAAGATTGTCCTCATCTCTCCAGATGTAGCATTTTCTTACAAAATTTTTGAAGTACTTTACTGTGGTAGCTCTTCCATGCCATAGCTCATATGATGTCTTTCCATAGTTCCTCTAAAACAATACTTTGTTAAGAGTGTATACTGTTGTGTGTATCACTTCTCTCTAGTAGACCTATGGTAAACTTGCTTCCATAATCATTGCTCTAACTGCTTCTTGAATTTTTTGGTTCATTCTTTCCACTACACCATTCTACTAAGGTGTTCTAGGGGCAGATAATTGTCTTTTAATGCCATGTTTTTCACAAAAAATGTTGAATTCATCATAAGTAAACTCTCCTCCCCTATCATATTTTAAACACTTGATTCTCCTGTCAACTTCATTCTCAACTCTTGCCTTGAAAATCTTGAATTTTTCTAAAGCCTATGATTTTTCTCTTAAAAATGTGACCCAAGTTAGTCTGGAATAGTCATCTATTAAAAGCATGAAATATCTCTCACCTTGTAAGCTTGTTGTTCTAATTAGACCACATAGGTCAATGTGTACTAGGTCTAACAATCTAGTAGATGATTCTTCTTTTCCCTAGAATCTTTCTCTGGTATGTTTTCCTTCTTGACATCCTTTGCAGATAATGTTGTCTAGTTTGGTTAGTCTTGGCAAGTCTTTGACTGCTCTTGTTGAACTTATCCTTACCAAATTTTTGAAGTTGATGTGACACATCCTCCGGTGCCAGAGCCAACTGTCATTGGACTAATATAATAAGCATCTCTTTGTAGCTCCTTCCAGTTGATACATATTCCTACTAGTTCTTTTTCTAGCTGCAATAACAGTTCTGAATCTCTTCTGGATCTCACAACCATTGTCTTGAAACACCACATTATAGCCATTTTCGCACATCTATCGAACACTCAGAAGATTGTGATATAAACCCTTCACATAGTAAACATTGTCACTGTTATGTTTTCCATCAAAGGTAATAGAACCAATTCCAACAATCTGTGCTAATTAATCATCTCCAAATCTAACAGAACCTCCATCATATTTCTCAAGCTTCAAAAACTTACTTTTATCACTGGTCATATGATTTGAACATCCACTATCAATCAGCCATTCATCTTTGTTTCTTTTAACATATAATACAACTTCAGTGTTATCATTAGATTTTAGACAAATATTAGAGATATAAAATCTAGGTTCATCCTTTTCCACCAAAAACAAAAAATCCCCATGATCTGATTCATCATCTGAAATATTGACATTCTCATTAATATAATATGCCTTCTTATTGATCTTTTTAAACTTTTGCCTTGTTCCTTTTTCTAGACACCTAGTTGCCAAATGACCAATCTTTCCACATCTAAAACATTTAAGAGGTAACATACCTTTGTACTTGTTGGTACCTTTCTTCAATTTCCTTGAGAAGTTTGCTTCCAACTCATCTAAACTTTCACTATTAGATCTTCTTCTGTCTTTGTGGCTTTGAAGGTTGTTTCAAATTTCTCCTTTTCTTTTCCAAATTTCCTCATTTCAAATACAATCAAGGTGCCAAATAATTGCGCTCTAGTGAATTTCTTTGGATCATAAACTTCCTCAATAGTTGAGATCTTGTCACTGTAGCTCTTCGGTAGGGTCATCAGAATATTCTCCATTACATATCTTCATCTGTCAAAGTGCCTCTTGATTTTTGACTTCATTTACTACACTGTCAACTCTCTAAAAGTAGCTTGCTATATCTTCACCTTCTTCCATCCTCAAGTTTTCATATTTGTGCTTAGCTGTCAACTTCTTTGATAATTTGACTATATCATTTCCTTCATAGATTTATTTCAAATTTTCCTAGACTTCATAAGCAATGTTCAATGAAATAACTTTTGTTAACTTAGTCTTAGAAAAAGCAATAAAGATTGCATACCTTACTTTTTAATTTTCTTCATAGGCCGAGATCTCATTCATAGTACTAGGACCACTTGTCGATACAACATATTTTGTCTCAACAACTTTCCAAGTCTTGTAGCTTAGAGAAATCAAGTAACCTCTCATTTGCACTTTCCAAACATTGTAGTAAGATCCATCAAACACAAGGATTGTCATTTTGTGTGCCATCAGATCTACCTCAAGCGGTTAAGCTCTTCTTCGAGGAACCAAAGCTCTGATACCAATTGTTGAATAGTCTAGATAATTGAGAGGTGGGGTGAATAAGTTATTATAAAAAAAAATTCTTTACTTTAATTAATCTAGAGCAAACTTAAATCAATCAGATAATAATCTAGCAGATATGAACATGAAAGCACATAACAACACCATGCACAATGAACACCAAAATTTATGTGGAAACCCAAGAAGGGAAAAACCACAAAGAATGTTAATTCTCAATTATAGAACACCGGTTAAGGTGATTTTTACAAGGGATCACTACCAAAATGCTCACTGCAGGTAAGGCTCACTACCAGTGGGCTCACTGCCCAGCTATTATAGCTAAAGATAAAAAGGCTCACTGCTAAAAGAGAAAGGCTCACTGCTAACAGAAAGGGCTCATTGCCAGAAGAATGATGAAAGGGAATCCACCGTTGAAATAACTATCATCAACAATGACACCATATAGAATCTCACTGTTTGCTACCTCCAGTCGTATACTTTCCCATATTTCACAATGTCTGTATTTTCAAATTCGCATTCATCACACTTACTTTCATCTAATAGAATCAACTTTTACTTATACCATTCCATGCCTTCATAATCTCCTAAGTCGGCCAAACATAGTTTGAATTAGGTCACCACAAAACATTCCCATGGTGGAAAGGGATGAAATGTGGACCATATAGAACCTCAAATCAACACACTACATATTAACCATGATATCCAAAACCAAAGAATAGAATACACATGTTATCATTCAAATAATGTTCCAGGGCATGTTAGCCAATTTCTAGATCGGTCCAGACCCATAAGAGTGTATCTCATTGTGTTGCAAAATGAATGGGACCAAGAAAAACACAACCAAAGATATATCATCACATCACAACATGTGGAGCACACTAATCTGGATCACCAAAGCATCAAAACCGAACCTTAATCAATCAACCAAGATATGTTGACATCAATGACAACCATTAATGACAACAATCAACATCACATTCCAACACACAAACACACACACACACACATATATAGTGGGAAAGATAAAGGGGAAAGAAAGATAGAGATGTAAGGAGAGGTGAGGAGATAAAGATAGGGAGAGAAATAGAGAGGGAGAGAGAGAAATAGAGATATAAAGAGGGGGATATAAAGAGAGGAAGAGAATGAGAGAAAGAGAGATGGAGGGATACATAGATAGAGATAAGAAGTTATATATATATAGAGAGAGAGATATATATATAGAGAGAGAGAGGTAAGGAGAGGTACATATGGGGAGATTATATAGAGATATATGGGAAGAGAAAGATAGAGAGAGAGGTCTCTTTATATCTCTATCTTTATATTTTTATTATCTCTCAATCTCTCTCTTCCTCTCTCCCCTATTTCTCTCTATATTTGTCTTCTCTTCTCTCTTCCTCTATCTATATTTCTCTCATTTATTCTCTCTATCTATTTCCATCTCCCTATCTTTCTCCCCTTACTATTTTTTGCTATCCCTATTTATATCCCCCTCTCTCCCCCTTTCCCTCTTTATCTCTTGATGTCTCTCTCTCTCTCTCTCTATGTATATATAATCTTTGTCTCCTATTTCTCTTTATCTCTCTATCTCTCTTTGTATGTGATTATATCTATGTCTCTAGACTCCTCTCTCTTCCTCCTTTTCTTTATCTATCTTCCTATCTCCACTTCTTTATCTCTCCATATTTATTCCTTTATATCTCTCTCTCTCTCTCTCTCTCTCTCTCTCTCTCTCTCTCTCTCTCTCTCTATTTTCCTCCTAAGTGTGCAATAGGTACACTAAAGAGGTTTTAAGGTCGAGTTATATCCTTAATCAAATGACATGCTACCCTAAGTATAACTCCCCAGGGTTAAAAGTTACCTTCTCTCTCTTTAAATTTTAATTTCTTTTTTAAGTTTGAAATTCATTTTATTATATAAATTATATAACAAAAAACTCAAATAGAATTATTCTACAATAATTAAAGCTTTAATAAGATAAATAGTTAAATAAATTAAATTAATTCTAAAAAAAAATTAATTATTATTGCAATTTCATAAAAAGATGAATAACAAAAATACATTTCAAACTTAACCCTAAATTTAAAACTAAAATAAAATAAACTCAATGGAAAGTCAAAATATATCAAAATTTAAATATTAATAAACATAATAATTTTAAAAAATTAATAACAAATAATAAACTTATCAAGTTAAAAAATGGTTAAATATAATTTTTTTATTTTTTTATTTATTTTTATTTATTAGAATTGAAAAATTAATAAAATATGTACCTTTAAAATATATATATTAACATAAACTCAATATCAACAAATAGAAAATATATATAAAATATTATTAAATAAATTAAATTTTAAAAAAGTAAAATAAAATGTTAAAAATAAAAATAAACTATATTAATATTATTATTTAAAAAATATATATATTGTAGACACCTAAAAATGGTCTTGAGAATCTAATTAATTAAACACGACTTATTTGATTAATTAATCTTAATTCATCTACTTAGTAAATAAATAGAAATATTTATTTATATTAAGTTCACTATTAATTCTTCTATTTTATCACATTATTTTCCTCTTAATTAAATAAACAAAATTAAATACTTTGTTTTATTTAATTATTATTAGCATTATTATTTCTTCTATACTTTATCCATCAATTATATCTTAAAATTAAACATGCAACTTCAATAGTTGGTATTATTTAATTATCTCATCACATTTCTTCTTAATTAAATAAAGATATCCTAAAATCTTTAATTTAATTATCACATTCCTTCTATTTTAATTTAATAAACAACTTCTATAGTTTGTTTTATTAAATTATTTATCTCTCTTTTTGCTAATTTAAATAAATCAAAAATATTTAAATAAAAGCATAAATCAAATCCCTCTATTCACTCACCAATAAAATTAGATTTTTCTAATTAATGCAACTGGCATTCACGGGAAAAGCCTCGGGGACAAACCTGCAGGCAATCCTCTCAATCTTCTGCGTCAAATCTTTCCTCTCATCTTGCCTGATGTTTTCATGGGGAGGAGCAATCGTCCATGATCAACTCCACCTTCTCATCTCATACCATTCAAAATCCCTAGATTTAATCTCAGCCTCTGTTGTGTTACCCCTATGCAAAAACTGTTGCCAGAAATCTATATATATAGCCTTCTGAAGCATGAAAATGATTTAAGAAATCCCAATTTATGCAAACTTACTCTACAGGAATACAACCAAGCAACAAATTTGAGAGCTTCTATAACTTGATAAATCTTTGGAGATAGGAGACAATGAGACGTCTTCAGGGTTTTCAGTATTTTAAAGTAGTTTAATTCATGTTTAATCTTGATACAATGTTTCATTAAGAGGTGTATTTAATTGCATTTAGTTTACATTTTCCACACTTACATTTTGGCGCCCACTGTGGGGCCGTACCCCATGTTTTTAACAAGTTTTTCTAGAAAGTTTTCGTACAAGAATTTGGCGTAAATTGTTTTAGCATGTTCAGAGGATTTTATAGCGCTTTTGAGACAAACTATAGCGCATCTGAATTTTGTTATAACGCTTCCAAAGACAAGTATATTGCTTTGAAGGACTGTTTTAGTGCTTCGATCTTACCTTCTAGCACAGACCAACAGTTCACACCCAACATATGTTTTAGCATGTTTGTAAAATCCTATATCGCTTCGAGATATTTCTATAGTGCTTCTGCCTAATTCTATTACGCTTCTACTAAATTTAATAGCGCTTCTAATGAAAACTATAGCGCTTCTAACACTTCTTTTAGCGCATAAAAAAAAAGTCAAAAAAAAAAACAACTCTGTTTTAGCGCTTTTGATGAATTTTGTAGTGCTTCTGACCTCTGTTTTAGCGTTTTGACAGTCAATCTTAAAATGGCCATATCGTGGTCATATGAAGGTCTTTTTTGAAACTTTTTTTTTTGAAATGGGGTAGAATTTCATAAGCTATGAAATGGTGTAGGTATTTATCACTTTTTATAGAGTTAAATTTTCAATTTTACATTTAAATTAAAATCACATTGTAACTTGGTCTAAGTTTTAGGGTTTTTATGCTTAATCATTCATCTAACCATTTTATCTTCTTATTTCTTGATCTCATATAAAAATTTTGAGCATTTATTGCAGGTTTTAAGAAGAACATGGAGCATTGAAGTGAAAGAAAGCATTTGATATCCATTGTAATAGTGTTTTCAAACACTCATGGGAAAATAACCCATCATATGTTATTTTTCATTCATGCTTTAGGACCAAATAACATTACTTTGGGCTTAAAATTAACCATCTACACACGCTTTGTCAAAGTTGGTTAAAAAGAACATTAGAAACTCATTGGTTTTTGGATTTGGACTTAAAATGAATCAATCTAGGATAGACACTTCTTTAGTTGGTTTTAAAATGAATTAATCCTAGGATAGTCACATTTTCAATTGGACTAAAATTTATCAATTTAGGGTAGTCACCAAACTTTTCAATGTGGATTTAAAATTTACACCATGTCTTCACAGTGAAGCAACATCTTCACAGTGAAGCAACATCTTCACATAGATAGAAAATTGTAGTTTGGGCTCTAAAAATTGAACTTGATTTCTGTGTTTGTGTGGTGATAGGCATATTCTCTCCCCTTAATTGGGTGATCTAAAAATCCAGAATCATTCTTTTTATGCATTATTCAAGTTTTATTACATCCTTTAGAACGCTTGCCATAGTAGGAAAAAGTACTCACCCTATAGGAACGACCTAAGTGGGTTCAAACCAAAGCCAGGTTTTTCCACCCCATTATAAAATTTAAAGCAAATATGGGGAAACCCACTTTTTCTAGAAGTGTGCAAGATAACCATCCCCAAAACCTTTGTTCTAAAGGTTGGGAGGTCTCCTGAGGGAGTTTATTATTGCCTCTCTGAACGGAAACCCTTTCTAAGAACCTAGTGTAGTATCCAGCCAAGTCAGTAACTAGACATTGTAATACTTGCAGTGCAAGGGGAGGGAAGAATTTGCCCTCAAGACACTCACCATATAATTTCCAAGGACTGTTTGCTCAGGGGATAAAGAAATCTAACCTTGAGTACACACTTGAAAAAGACAAAAATATGAGCTCCCTGTAGGGGGTGACACGGCTGTGTGAGTCGACACAATTTTAAGATGTGGGTTGTTGAGTATAACGATGACCTTTTTGAATATTAAGAGTGAGTCTGTTTGAAATGCTTTATTGTTATCAAACCAATGAAAATAGGACCATGCATGGTTCTTTTTGAAGATACACTATCTATTTAGATTACAGCTCTTAAAAACAATTTTTCTACAATTGCTTATTGTGTTTTCAAAACATTAATTCGGATAAGATCATCCTGAAAAACACAAAGAAAATAAGAAAACAGAAAGCTATTGGAAATCCTTGTCAGACAATCAACATCAAAATTTGGATTTTTATCAGAACATAAAATTTCCTAAATCAAAATAGAGTCTTAAACCTGCATAAACTGGACTTTACAATTGAATTTGTTTAAATCAAACCAAGATCTACCATCCAAAAGTGTCTCAATCAAACACATTTGATTTGTAAGTTAAGTTTCAGGATAAATCATCCTAAATCAAAGAAACGAAACCGTATAATCAAACTTATCAACTTAGTCTAATCAATAGAATCTATCATTCTATTTGACTTGAGTTAATATCCTTGACACTATACCAAACTAAGATAAAAAGTTTATTGAAAACAATAATGTTCATATGTCCATTTTAACAAGGTCACAGAGAGTAAAAATCCAAAGAACAGGAAATTGAAACTCAAACCACCATGGTTGAAATAGACGAGGATCAATTGAATACTTTATCTCATCAAATGAAAAAGCTTCAACAACAAATCTGAGATGTGCAAAGGGAAACAACCACATAGAGATATTTGTTGTCAGACATTTGTTCTTATTCCTTTGACAAAAATCTAGACATGACACCTTCTTCACCAAAAACTACATCATTTAAGTTCAATTTCGTTGAATTTTTGCAAAAGTTCAATAAGCCTAAATCTAAATCCTCAAACACAAATGATATTGAGCAGTCCTATCATGTCATGCATTTATCTCCATCCACCATAAACCAAAATAAACCTCAAGATTCTCTCACTCAAGTTAACAATTCCATCCAATCATCCTCTTCTATCATATCTTCAACATCCAATGATTCATGTCAATCTCTCAATCCAAAGCATGCTTGCATAGACTCCCCTACAAATCAAGATCAAAATATTCTTTCCACTCCATCCAATGATATCAAAATTCCATAAAATCTTCCAATCCTTGATCAAGATCCCATTTCTCAAGAATCTTATGATGATCCCCTCCTTTCACTTTTCATCCAAAATAATTCCCTTCCATCTCAAGAGACAAGTATCCTTCCAAGTTTTTCTTCCACATCATCTAATCAATCCATACTATCTCATGATTCTATTACATCACAAGAGCATGATAATTCTTCCATCCTATCTAATGATGTCTTACCAACTAATGATCAAGACATCCTTTCTACAAAATCTCATGATTCCCTTCCTCATCAAGATCAAGATATGCTTCCATTCAAGGATACTCTTTCATCCCATGAAGATGTTTATCCTTCTCATGATCAAGATATGCCTTTCATACCACTTCATAATCCTTTTCCAAGTCAAGATCGAAACACCCCATCATCCCCATGTCAAGAGACTATCACACCTATTCAAGCTATCCATGAACCCCACACCTATAAATTGGGATCCTCCACCTTTATCCATTCTAGTTTACTTCCAACACCTATCATGTCATCCATATCATATCCTCCTCAAAATGGACTCACATCTTGTTTCACAAACAATACATATCCTATTGGTAAACGAATGTGTCAAAGTATGAATTACAAAGGAAAAGGATTAGGCCTTCATGAGCAAGGTATCCTAGAACCCCTTTTTGTTTAAAGAAACCCATATCACCACGGCCTTGGTTATACACCTAAGTTTCCTAGTCCATCAAACCTACCATCTATCTTAGGTCCTCATCCTAATCCACCAAACATTCCATCTATCCTAGGTCCTCATCCTAGTCCATCAAATCTTCCCTCTATCCTAGGTCCATATCCTATTTCTCAAGAACAACAAATGTACACATCCTTGATGCCCTTTCAAAATTATACCCACATTAACTCATCCATAATACCTCCATATCATTCATCTCAATCCACCCCTCCCATTACTCTTGGAAGCAATTTGGGTGCTAGATATCAAAATCTTCTATATCAAAATCCACATGTATCAAAGGATCAACATGTCTCCTCGAAGAGACATGCAAAAATAAAAGAAAATTTGATCCAAAATCAAAAGAAAAATCTAAAAGGCCACAAAGGCCCATCAAAGCAAAAGGGAAATTTTCAAAGACCACAAAGGTCCATAAATCAAAAAGAAAAATGTCAAAGGCCACAAAGGCCCACAAAGCAAAAATCAAAGTCAAAATTCATATGGATTCCTAAAAGTCTCATAGAAGCAATAAAATCTAAATTGGCATCCAAATTTGCTAATCCAAAAGCTTCCTCCAATCTTCCATCTAATAACCTCTCACCTTCCAAATCCATTTTTCCTCCATCACTCCACCACCCTTCAAGGTGTGTACCAATGTTGATCTTGCCATCCTTTCCATCTATCCATCAACAGGCCTTCCAACCTCCTATCCATTATCCAACATTCATCCCCCATCATTCTCCTTTAATCCAAACCTTTGCATAAGTCCTTAGATTCTTCCATCATATCATTAATCTTCCAACAATTAGGAGTCTAATTCCCATTGCCATGGTTTATTAGAGGGATATTTGATTGTGAAACTTGATGCTTAAGTCCTTCCTCCATCTCCCTATCATCCATATCCTATCTTCCATATTCCTCTTACACTCTACACTTAGGGACAAGTTTTGTCCATCTTATCATTCATGGTCATTATCCTTTCTATGCCCATTCCTTACATTTCCACCTTTGATCTTGACAAGGTTAAGGATCTTCTTGAACATCATATATCTTATCCTATACACTTTATCCATATCTTCCATACCATATCTTTCATCTTATCCATATTCCATCATTCTTACTAAATACATCCTTTCTTCCTTTCCTTGGCTTGATGAGGAATAGGGGAAAAATTATTGGGCCTTGTGTTTGTATCTTATCTAGTTGATCTTGATCATCACCATTTGCTTTCTTCCATTCCATATCTCCCAACTTATCACAATCCATGTCATCATGTCCTATTGCAACCTTGAATCTTATCATACACATCATATTTGAGCCTAGCTACAAAACATTATCCAATCCTCATATCTTTTGTCAATCAATCATCAAAAAATCATCAATCTTATCATACTTAGAATAAATTAATGATCCTAAGTACTTATCATCATCATGCCTTATGGAATCAATCATTCTTGGCATCTTAATCAATCAACCATTATCATCTTTTGACAAGAGATATGTTGCTTGTGTGACATGTTTTGTAGTGAATCTTTCATTTTGATCTATCATTTATCCATGGTTGCATTACCCCTATTGTGGGGCATATTGTTCCTTCAATCAGTCATATCATCTCATTTCATCTTAAATATCCTGAAAAATCCAAAAAAGAAAAGAAGCTACAAAATCCAAACAAATCAAAAATCAGAAAACAAAAAAATAAATTTAGAAAAGAGAAAAAGACAAAAAAATAAAAAAGAATGAAAAGGTGCAATAAAAACATATAGTGAAAACCTAGAAATAGGTGCTATTTGTGATTTAAATCATCTCTCCTATCTATTGGACACATGTCATGGTTGTTACTTCCACCATCATTTTACATCCATTATCATATCATATCACATGGTCATGTCTCACACTGGCTTGGGGGCAACATCTGAAGATCATTGGGGGCAACATAAATCTTGAGCTTCACAAAATGGACAAAAGCAATAAAAATAATGATCAAAAAACAACCCAACATGAAATATCAATCACCATCAGAAACACATTGGACATCCATATCACATCGAAAAATCCAAAAACAAGTAAAAAAAATTCAGTCTCAAAAAAATTCAAAACATGTGTCTGTTTCTATCAAACTACATGGTCTCTGCATGTATAACGTAGGCAAGGCTAATATTTGATCAGCCCCCGAGGCCCCTAGGATAGGTCTTTAGTTTAGATTTGATCCAAAATCTCGAAAACACAAAAAACATCATAAAATCAGGATGGATGATCTAATCTAAATAAATGATTGAATACTATAAGCAAATGAAAGATATGTTATACTTTTGATCATTGTTATCATTTCTTTAGAGCAACTCAGTGATGTAAAGAACTATAGAAGCGAGGAAGAAGAAATGGTATTTTCTTTGTTTGTTGTATGTGAATTAATCATAATTACTATGTGAATCGTCAAGGGAAAATGCTCTGCAAAGTATCATGGATGACATTCCAATTCACATAGGAAAGTGGTTAATTCTTGTCTGTTTTACACAAGAAATACTTAGGTCATCTCGGTCTAATTATACCTTGATGCTTGTGTTTGCTTGCAATATCAAAAATCATAAGAGTAGTACTCAAGTCATCATTGGTTTACATTATACCATTGATGCTTGTACTCACTTTCAACATTTTAAAAGCTCAATGATGATACAAAGCACAAACGTACTGTTAAAATGCCCATGTTTACATATAGATTTGCATGTTAAAAGTAGATTGCATCCATAATAGTATTACATCTACAGAGTATTTGTTACAAAAATTGGTGAATCATTCCTTAAATAATTATCTTTTCTCATAATAGACTGAGTATACTTGACATTTATAAAAACATCATCATAATCATTTACATATATTCAAAACATTTGCATCATCATTTCATCATTCATACATTTCAATCAAATTATTTTACATTCTCATCATATCATAAATTTCAACATACATATATCTATATAATTCCATTTTCAGAAAAATACATCATCATCATAACTCATTACATTCATCCATTTATTATATCACATATTCACATATAATCCATCCATTTGATAATAAAGTCCATCAATTTATTACATCATGTATCATTCCAAATTTTCATCCATATACTTTCATTTACATCACATATAGTATATCATTTAAACACATCGATCCATAATCATGAATCCAAACACGTCATGTATCCATATAACATGCATCCATACATTACCATTATTTGCATCATAGATAGAACAACATCATATCAAAGCATACCATCATAACAATAAAACCATCATATAACATATAGAACATCGAAATAAAATGCATCCATCAGAGAATCATATAGAACACATAATAGACCATAGAATCCACTGCATCTCATATATATCAAAATCACAATGTCAAGTATACAATGATGTCTGAAATAAAGAGAGATAACACATCACAAATGGTTGTATATCAAAATAATCAAGTATACATCACATATCAAATGTAACAAGGATGGAAATCATGTGCTACTGGCTCCAGACAGTGTGGGCATAGCAGGATCGAGACCCCTACCACCAGAGGAACCAGGATCCCTGGGATCTCTGGGTAGAGGCTGGGTAACACCTGCACTAACAGTCCTGGATCGTGACTTGGTAGAATGAGACCTCACATAGCTAACTCTCTGCTCAGAGGGTATTGCGTCATAATATCTGGCTATAAAACTCAATCTCCTCACCAATGCGAGTGACCTCTCGCATGTAACTTTCCAAGGAGGTACCATCTGCCAGTCTCTGTAATCTATTAGAAAAAGCCTAAGCACCCTCTGCTACAAACCTGGTTGCATCTCTCTCGACTGTCAATGAAGTAACCTAAGCCTGAGCTGTCTCAGCTGTTTGTCTTGCCACATCCCTCTCAGTTGTCAATGTTGCAATCCGTGACTAAGCTGTGACTAACTAAGCTTACATAGCTAAAAGAGTCTCTGCATGCAACTCAGCCTGTACGTGCATCTAAGCATGAGTCTACTCTAATAAACCCTGAGTCTAAAGAAGCTACTCCTGAACAGTCTCTAACTACACTTGAAGATTTGCTATCTACAGTCGCTCTGAAACATCTCCCATAGCCTGCCTCTTACAAGGCATGGCCTCACCAGGAAAATCTAAAATAGGGCCCGACCCAATTGCAGCCTCTCCACTATCAAATCTCTCATCTTCGCTGCTCTCATCTCTGTTGCTCTCATCTCCACTACTCTCACCACCAACATCCTCCTCTACCCCAACATCAACCTCAGGCTCGACATCTGCCTCACCAACCACATCAACATCCTCTGCCTCAACTCCTCCAACATCCTCTCTCCTTTGTCTTCAACCGTAAGCAACAGGAACATCCTCCTCTGCAGGTAATGGAGCAGGCTCATCTGGAATGGTAAGGCATGGAAATGGATGCAAAGCGCAATACTCAACATAATTTGTCGCAAGTGGAGCCTCGATAATATTTGGCCGAATGTCCCACACAAATGGCTGTAAAGCTTGAAAATCCTAAACTACCGCAACATATGACAAACAAGGCCCCCAATCTACTATATCCGACTGCCGATGAGCATAGTGAGCAACACCCTGGGGCATACCCTGTACCATCCCATACTGTCTGTAGACACGTCTGATCAAGAATCTCTTTAAAACCCGACGAGCACGGCCAATCGGGATCATCGACTGACAAAGAAATGGTAGCTGAACATCATCACCATCCCAATGATCACAATCTAGGTAGGGAGGCCATGTCACAGACTCTATGTCATCAATGACTCTCCTCCAATACTCTAACTTACCCAGTTTAGACTGGGTAAGCCGATCAACATATCTGAATACATAAGGTCTTATGGGTGGCCTCTGTCTAACTAGAACTAGATGTGTGACAGCTATGTGCTCCCATGCCCATACCTGAAGCAAAGTAACACCAATTGATAAACTATGACCACTGAGATACACAACTGAATGTAAATCATGATATAACTGCGCAAGCATACACATGCCCCAAGCAAATCAGGTGCCATGAACAACCATGCTCTCCAAAACTTGGCCCCAACCAACTGAGAATCCCTTATACCTACAATTAGTACTAAGGAATCCGCTAATGAAACCAACAAGTACTATCAGCAAAGTGGCGTATGCATCAACCATATCACGCCATGGAATCCACTCTCCCGCAATACGATCATCCTGAAACACTCTACGAAGAGCATCAGTCCCACCCTGCTCTCTCGAATCATATATGGCAACATTTCCAACAATCGGAAGCTGCAGAATCTGCCAAACATCCTCTGGGGTGACTATCATCTCGCCAGTAGGAAGGTGAAAGGTGTTGTGCTCGCTATGCCACCTCTCAGCTAACACTATCAACAAACCCTGATTAATCCTAATCTGGGGCATATAAAGAAGAGGAGACAATCCACAACGTGTGATAATAGCTGTCTCAGGCTATGCCAACCGGGGTATGAGATCATATGTCTAGGGGAAACACTCTTGAATCTAGAGGTCCCCCAATCACTCCTATTATCATAACAAGATCAAATTCAATAAATTCATGTCAATCATCAAATAACATCAATATACCATATCAAATCAAGTCAGCTCTTGGTGAGAATTTTGATCAAATCTCATGAGCACACATCATTGAGCCTCACCTATCATGAGGTCAAATCATCAATGCATCAAATCAACCTCACCTATCATGAGGTCATCATCAATGCATCAAATCAACCTCACTTACCATGAGGTATGTCAATCCTAATTATTCCTCACCTATCATGAGGATAATTATCATCAAAACAAACTTCAGACCTCACCTATCATGAAATCAAAAAATCATGTATTTGATTAGACAAATCATCATATCAAACCAATAGCTGATACAATTAGAAATCAAGAGCATCAAGAATAAATTGACGAAAATCACAACCCTCTGATTTAAATGCACTTAAAAGGACATTAAAAGCGCTATTACAGATAAACAAAGCACCATTTTATCAAAAGCACCATTTTATTTGGTCAAAGTGCTAACATTTTTCATAAAAGTGCTAAAAATCGAAACACGCTAAAACAGGAAGTCAAAGCACTACAAAATCCAATCAAAGCGCTAAAAATCTAAAAGTGCTAATACATTTTACGGAAGTGCTACAATAGCTAACCTAAGCTACACTTTGAAAAGTGCTAACCTAACCTATAGATGCGCTAAAATAGACCTTGGAAGCACTAAAAATCTAGAAGCGCTAGAAAGTGCTACAATGGGATTGAAAAATGCTACAACGAAAGATAAAAGCGCTAAAACGAGTTTAAATTGAAAAATACGAAAAAAAAAAAACAATGAGAAAATGCACAAAAACTAAGGTAAAATAATGGACATACCGTAGGTCCGAACACGACCGGCTGCTGATGTTGTTGAACACGCTTGAAACGATGGGTGTGATATGTAATCGACATCTTGCTCCACGTAGCACAAGAATCTCTCTCACAAGTTTTCAAAAGTCACAATGTACAAATGAAGTTGAACAAGACCTTTTTAACCTTTTATAGGTTATTTGAAAAGGGATTTTTATGGGATTGATTTAATTTTTAAAAGGGGAGATTAATTAAAATTCGTCCAAGACCACTTTCTTCATCAATTATCGGGAGATAAATTATTTAATCATCAAATCTTCATCGAATCTATATCAAATCATCATAAAATCATAAAAAATTGCAAAATTACAAAAAATCATCAAAAAAATCAAAAATTCATTAATTTATCTCCCGAGGGGGCATATATCCATCAATCACCTGAAAACATGTCTAAGGCATTCTGAATTTTTTTCATTGATACTAGTAGCAATAACATAAATTTTGAAGCCAATGTAAACACATCACTCAAAGAGGGGCAAAATGTAGACACCTAAAATAGTCCGGAGAATCTAATTAATTAAATATGACTTATTTGATTAATTAATCTTAATTCATCTACTTAGTAAATAAAGAAATATTTATTTATATTAAGTTCACTATTAATTCTTCTATTTTATCACATTATTTTCCTCTTAATTAAATAAACAAAATTAAATACTTTGTTTTATTTAATTATTATCATTATTATACTTTATCCATCAATTCTATCCTAAATTAAAAATACAACTTCAATAGTTGGTATTATTTAATTATCTCATCACATTTCTTCTTAATTAAATAAAGATATCCTAAAATCTTTAATTTAATTATCATATTCTTCTATTTTAATTTAATAAACAACTTCTATAGTTTGTTTTATTAAATTATTTATCTCTCTTTTGCTAATTTAAATCAAAAATATTTAAATAAAAGCAATCAAATCCTTCTATTCACTCACAATAAAATTAGATTTTTCAAATCTAATTAATGCAATTAGCATTCACGAGAAAAGCCTCAGGACAAACCCGCAGTAATCCTCTTAATCTTTAGCCAAATCTTTCCTCTCATCTTGCCTGGTGTTTTCATGGGGAGGAACAATCCTCCATGATCAACTCCACCTTCTCATCTCATACCATTCAAAATCCCCAGATTTAATCTCAGCCTCTGTTGTGTTACCCCTATGCAAAACTGTTGCCGAAAATCTATATATATAGTCTTCTGAAGCATGAAAATGATCCAAGAAATCCTAATTTATGCAAACTTACTCTGCAGGAATACAACCAAGCAACCAATCAACCATAACATTAACATTAGCATTTTAGTATCATCATAATATGACATTATTAGATCTTTTTATATCACCATAGCATCATTAGTTTTTTATCAGAAGCTTCCATTTGAAGTACATTTCGTTAGTATAGCCATATAGCTCCATATCACCTAGAAATCAATTCTTAATCATCAAGCATCATTGCATTTAGCATCCATTTTGTCTCTACATATGGTATTTAAACACATGGTTACAAACTCAGAGTAGTTTCTCAGAATTTGATAAATTTAGATGTAGACAATGAGATTTCACTTTTCAAAGGTTTTAAATTAGTTTAATCTATGTTTATTTAAATTAGGTTTAATTCCCCTGCTTAATCTTGACAATGTTTCATTAAGAGGTTCATTTAATTTTCAGATGTAGGTTTTACATTTTCCATAATTTACATATATAAATTAATATTATTTATCTGTAAATCTAAGTTGGAAAAATTTTAAAAGAAAAAACAATTTTATCCGGTTTTCGATTTAAAAGATAAGACTAGATAAGAAATGTACTTCTCATAATTATATATTATGCTTTTTTAATATTTTGAAAAAATTATAATAGGATCATTTCAACCATTGATTTTAAAAAGGTCATTCACTTCATATAAAACACCTTGAGTGTAAAAATGTATAAGAGATATTTTAAAAAAATTATGGTTGAGATCATTTCAACCATTGATTTTAAAAAGGTCATTCACTTCATATAAAACACCTCGAGTGTAAAAATGTATAAGAGATAATTAATCAATTATTATTTAATAATTAATTAAATAAGTATCCATACTCCTATGTCGGAAAATTGATTATTTATTAATAATAACGTCAATTAATTAAGATGTACTACCAAAGGATAAAGATTGAAATAAATGAAAAAATAAGTTATTAAATTAATTAATGAAATGCATGCCAAGGATATTAATTAAATTTATTTAAATAATCAATGTACAAGAGAAAATTAGTTAGAATGAATTAATATGCAAATTGACAATAAAAATTGATGTAATTTAAATATTTATAAATACAAAATATAATTCCACAATTTCTCAAGATATTATAAAAAGGTATATATATATATATATATATATATATATATATATATATATATATATATATATATATATATATTGGGTAGCTCCCTCTATAAAGTGGAACACTAGCACAACATGCCCTCCAATACCACGGGGACATGGGAGAAGACTAGACCTCGTGACCTCTTGCCTACAATAATCAATGTATGTGAGAGAAAATTAGTTAAAATGAATTAATATGCAAAATTGAAATTAGTTAGAATAAATTAATATGCAAAATTGACAATAAAAATTGATGTAATTTAGATGTTTATAAATACAAAATATAATTCACAATTTCAAGACATATAATATATATGAATTGGGTAGCTCCCTCTATAAAGTGGAACACTAGCACAACATGCCCTCCAATACCACGGGGACAGGGGAGAAGACTAGACCTCGTGACCTCTTGCCTACAAAAAGATGCTTTACCCACTCAAATTAAGCCCCTCAACGTTAAAAACAATTATATTCAATTACTTATTATATTAAAATATTTCTATGAAAATAAACACAAAATTAAATAAAAACTAATATAAATATACTAATTTCACTAATACAAATTTAAAAAAATCAAAAAATATAAACAGTATGAAATAATTGTACCTATATATCCTAAAATTCAATCAAGCTTAAATTAATTGTACCTATACCCTACACAACAATCCAATCCAATCCCATCACATAAAAACCTCCATTAATGAAATAGTCCCCAACAAGTTAGTTGCATTTAAAGTGATCCAGAAAGAGAAAAATCTAAATTGAAAGCTTGAATTGATTGTACCTGCTTCCTATAAACTAATCCAATTGAGGAACATTATAAATCATCATGAATAGAAGCACCATGCACTTTATTACTACCTAAATTAAGTCCTACATCTACCCACACAAAAAAAAAAAAAAAAAACCTAGGTGTCTAAAAATAAATAAAAATAAAAACTGAAACTGGGTGTTTTAAAAAAATAAAAACAAGGCGTTAAAAATAAAAAAAGCAAAATCCACCTAGACTAGGTCTGGAAACGAAGGATCAGTCCTCACACATGTGGCCCTTGTTATTCGGTCGTTTTACACATTATTCGCTCGATTGTATCACAATCAAAGACAGCAGGGAAGAGGGTTTAACAAACCAAACAACCAGGCCGTAGATAACCAATGGAAAACCACTATTTAATAGTAGCGGTTTCTCTATCTTTGGCATGTTGAATGCCATGTAAGCTCTGCATGTCTTCTTCTCCTCCCATGCCCTGCTATCTATGCATTATAAAATTTCCTCTGGGTTTAGGGGCCTTCAGAAAAGGAATATCCCAACTGAGTATTGATTGCATCGCTGCATTGACTGCCATGGTAGATTTGGGTGCAGGCCACATGGGGAGTAGCAGCAGTATTTGGGTTGTGGGTGTGGTCATATTGGTGCTTGTTTTGGGGACATTTGCGGAAGAGAATGGAACTGTCTATGATGTGCTCAAGAACCATGGATTGCCTGTGGGGCTCTTGCCCAAGGGGGTTAAGAACTACACACTCCATGATGATGGTCAACTGGAGGTCTTCCTGGAGCAGCCTTGCTTTGCCAAGTTTGAGAACAGGGTCTACTTCAAGAATGTGATTAGGGGCAATCTGAGCTATGGACAACTGGCGGGAGTTGCAGGGCTGGAGCAACAGGAGCTGTTTTTGTGGTTTCCTGTGAAGGGCATCCGGGTTGATATACCCAATAGCGGATTCATCTATTTTGATGTTGGGGTTGTCTACAAGCAGTTTGTTCTGTCACTTTTTGAATCCCCTCCTGATTGTACTCCTGTCACCAATGAAGGTGCTCACATGCAAATCCAAATGCCATCTGATCGATTATCTCAGGTGGGTCATCCGATCATCCTTCTCTCTCTCTCTATATATATATATGTGTGTGTGTGTGTGTGTGTGTGTGTGTGTGTGTGTGTTCCCTGGCTGTATACCTATATGCGTGTATTATATTGGTGTAAAATCACAACTTGTTTGGTTTAATACCGATGTGTGGTTGGATTTTGAAGACCTGATTGCATGCCAATTTGAGGGAGTTGCTGGGCTTTGCTGAGTAATTCTAGCAGTACTTTGATCACATGCACATATAGGCTGTATTATGTTTGACTGTGTTCTTCAGCCCTATTGATCTACTTCTTTACTCTTAGGCAATAGTATAATGTTTATTGAATTTTTCATATGCCAAACAGGAGGCAAGGGATTATTCTCACATGGTAGGCATCAGTATTTATGATTCTGCTTTTTAGTTTTGTTGATCCACTTATTTGTTTTGCAACCTCATTCTAATGTTTATTCAAAACTTCGTTGTAGCTACTAGGAGACAAGGGATTATTTTGGCTTAGTAGGCTATACTGTGCTTGACTGCTCATTGCCTTATTGATCTAGTTGTCATTTGTTCATCATGCACTGAATGCTTTTTTAAATATTCATCCTGGAGACTAGGAGGCAAGGGATTATTCTGAGATA
>VDFB02329671.1:0-25450 GCA_007258455.2 Sequoia sempervirens
TAGAAATGTCTTACAAAACTTCACAACGTCTTCACAAGACATTGTTCTTTGAATTTTAGTACCTAAATAAGCATGTTCAAGCCATGTCACAACTTAAAATCAAAGAAACATAGTTCCAACACCATGAAAAAAGACCTAAAAGGCCATGAAAATGACAAGGGGCCATTTTTCTATGGCACAAGGGTAAAATGAAGGAGATGAGTAAAAGATTTTCACCGGAAATATGAAATTAAAATTTAATCACTCATCGCCAATTGGTATTTCTTTTTCCTGTTTTCTCCCACGATGAGCAATGTGTTGTGGGGAGTCGGCCCATGGATATTTTGAAGGTACAATTTATAAACATATAAATTACAAAGGGGTGCGGGTAAAGTTTCTTACTTGCCCGAGAATATTTTTTTTAAAAGGGGCCTCCATATTACAAAAAGCAATGTTTTATGATTTAAGGTAAAAGTGAAAATGCTAGAAAAGGATTTTTTATGCCTACTTAGTAAATCAATGCTTTCATTGATTTTTGAACATAAGGTGAAATATAAAAAGGGCAAGGTGAGTTAAATTGCCTAGTGAGAGTTTAAAAATCCTTCATTTTATAAGGCATGCATTTTAAATGTAAAGGGGTGAAATCAAAAGCTTCAACTAGGCAAATTTTTTAAATGGGGGAGAAATATTTTGATTGTTGGGCACATTTTAAAAGAGGGCACATGTAAAAGTCTTTTATGTAGCAGATATAAAATATTTTAAAACCTTCATTTTGAAATAAAAACTTGAAAGATAAAGTGAGGTATGCCATTATTTGTTGGAGATAAGTATACAATGTGCAGCAAGGTAAAAGGGCAGAAATAGAGAGCTTTCACAGAGGAGTTATTTTCATCTATAGGGGTAAAATGAACAATGGAGGTGCATATTTTCATAGGTAGATGAATTTAGTTGAAGAATCAAGGTAAAATGGGAAAAAATTGCTTGGGGGGAGTTTGTTGCAAAGGAAGTGAGAAGAGAGAGGATTTGTTCAATTTCTATTGTTGATGAATGGAGAAGGAAGCTGCCAAGTGTATTCTGCAGATTGATTTTAGGGCTTCTTCTGTTTCTTCTTATTCTCATTCTCTTCTCATTGTAAGGGGTTCCATTTTCTGAAATTTCTACAAGGTAGGCAGAAGCTCTAAAAAAATTGTAAAGCTAGGGTGAAGTATGACCATTAGTCATTAATTTGAAGTGTTTTGTGTTCTGAATTATGCTTTCACAAATATATTTTATCAGATGACTGTCTCCATGGATGAGATGTAATGTTCTTTTAAGTTCAATAATCAAAGATTATTTGGGTTTGTTCATGCACATTTGTTGCATTTGAGTTACATTTGTTATTTCCTTATGTTCTATGAGTAATGTAATTGCTTTAATGAATGCCAACTACATTTGTTATTTCCTATTATTCAAAGAATGGAGTAATTACTTTAGTGAATGTAACAAGAGTGTTATGTTTCCAGATGGATTTGTAGGAATGGTCATATGATAAAGCTTCAATGGTCTTGTTATCATAATGTGATAACAATTACAAAGATCTTCAAAACATGTTCAACATTGCAGGATGAAATGTTGGTTATATGACTCCGTAGCCCTTTCTTTTGGCACTGTTAAGCCTTGTGCAAATATCTTTTGTTTTCAGCTTGGTCCTAAATTATTAAATCAAAAATCATTTCAATTTTTTTTTTGTGTTGTTTTTGCCATGTTCTCCATGTTGGTTAATGAAATTCACTCAATATCTTAGCCAATGTTGAGTGGTATTTTATGTTTCTTAGCATAATTTGGTGAGAGCATTATCTGTTAAACAATATCCTATTAAGTATGTGTTTGAATCTTTAGATGTTGCAAAAGGGTCACCCCCCTAGGTCCTATAGAGCCTGAAGTGCAAGGGAAATGTGTTCAAATCTCATTTCATGTCAGTTGGCCAAATCCATCTTTGAATCTAAACATAAGAAAGTGGCTAGTCTATAGGATTCATTGGATTGTTCGATTTGGAACACCAATAGGCTCTCTTAGAAATTGTCTGGATTCTCACTCTATTCCTCCTGAACAGACATCCCCAACTAGATCCACTAGTGGAAACTACAAAATATGTGGCCATTTTATCAAAATTTTGAGTCTCCTGGGTGCTAGGGTTTGTCTCTCATGCATTAAGATTCTGTCTTAGGGCTTGAAACCCCTCAAAGCCTTCATTGTTTGCTTGAAACCTCCTAAAACCCAAGCTCTGTTTTATCTCATTGTTGACATCTTGCGCCTACTTAGCCTTGGGAACTTTAAGTTGTAACCTTATTTCATTGTTTCCCATGCAGCCCTCTTTTAATTTTCAATCATTTCCCTACATCTGCGAGTCAAATTATTTGTTACCCAAGTCCTAATTACCTAGGCAATTACCACCTTTTATGAACAACTTTATGCATGTGCTAAATTCCACCTTAGGTTGTTTGCATCGCTCATTGTTGAAACCATTTGCTCTTTGGGTTTCATTTCCACAATGAGTAATGAGCTCCTTGCATCTCACATCGTTGTTGATTTTTGCCTTTGTGTTCTATTTCCGTGATGAGTAATGACATGCATATTCTTTGCATCGATCATCGCTGAAATATTTTGGCTCACTTTATCCATTTCCATGATGTGTGATGAGTGGTGGAGATGATGGGGTCCTATTTTAGGTGTGGTATGATGCTAACAAGGTGGATAGGTGGCGACAACCCGCCAGCTTGCGGTGACTTGGTCGGCCCTTTGTTTTGCTGGGCGGGGGAGTGGGGAGGTGACACGTGTTTTCGGTGGGGCCTGGTGCTTGGCTTGCTGGATGGTCTTAAGGCCTCAAATCTAATAACCAATAGCTAATGGTTGAGTGTTCATCATGCCCTTGCTTCACATCATTGTTGTGAAGCAAGATGATATAACAATTTATGTGATGTACGATGGATGACTTAGATCTGAGGGTTGAAATCAATGATAGTGAACATTTAAACTTGACCCGATGTGCAATCCCTTCCCTCCATTTTGCATCCCACGAAATGGCTAATGTGTCCCTATTCACAAGAAATGGTAGAGAAGTAATGGGACAACCACATTCAACTACCAAATTGCTCCATGACACCTCTAGATCAACTTTTTGCACTCCTCCCAACAAAAATTCAATGTCAAGTGATTCCTTTCAGCCATTGGTGTGTTGCAGAGGATAAATGTCTATGTCAGCATATGTTTTTCCTAACTGTAACTATGGATTTCCTAGGAGTTTAATCTGTACACATCACCTCCATTCTCTTGGACCGTCCTTGAGATGTCAAATGCATTCATGCTAGTTCTTGCTGCATTTTTTGGGGGAAAGGTTTTCAACACACTAAAATTTGATTGAGTTTGTTTGTTTGAAACCCTAGTTAGGTTAGGGTTAGCAATTTCAAATTCAAATCTAAGTTATGCCTATGCTATAAAGGAAATTTTTGTACATTTTGTTTGGGTTCCACTCTCTTAGAATTTTGTAAGTCTTTGGTTTTAGTCTGTATAGTGTTTCTTCTTGTATTATACCTAGAAAGGAGATGTTGTAATGTTTGCTTTGTAATAGCAATACATGACCTGAATGTTCATTGCATTTTGTACTTAATATTGTATCAGTTCTATCATTCTCTCCACTATTGTACTCACTGTCATTGAATCAATATAATCAAGGATTGTATTTGTTCTCATGTCACATTTTCTCATCATGAATGCATGAATTGTTAGTTTTTGTTCAAGGACCAAAGCAATCTCTTTCAATTCATATGCTAAGTTGTGATGGTACAATAAGGATTTCAAAGAAGTTTGCTAGTATTGATCTTTTATTGGTTTCTTGCTGCAAGGCAACAAATCTATTAGAAGCCAAGGTGGGTCTATTGTGGGAGTAATTTTTCATTTCTAGACTCTGTATGGATAAGGAATGGCCATCCTAAACCCATAAGACTAAGTCTAAGGTGGATCCAATTTCTAAACCAAAATCAAAAACCTTTTAAGTTTCTACATTTTACTTTTATGTTTATTTCCATAAACCAAAAGTCATTGTTAACATAGAAGGTTGTGTAGATGGTTTAGCCCATCAAAGGCCTTCCACCATCATAGTGTGATGATCTACTTGCATATAGGGATACCCACCTTGGTTTTGCAGAGACTAAAGTGTAGAGTAGTTGGAAATCAATCTCCTATTCATTGGCCACTGACCTAGGGTCTCTAGGAATAAGGAGTAGCTACCCTTTAGGAGATGCTAGACTATTAGCTAGAAACCCCATCAGGAGCACCTAAAATGAGTGCAAGACATAGTAAAAAAGGTTGCATGGTATATAATTTACATTATTACAATTTTCTATCTTAACATGAATACGCATTGCATCCTTAAGCATCTTACAAAGAGCCTTAGCTTCTTTGAATCTTTGATCTTTGAATTTAGTCATTTTTACTTTCTCATTTACTTTCTTTGGTTGTTTACTTTTCACAATCTCATTGAATGACATTATTTATTCCCCATATAATGAAGTACAATTTCAGTTTTCTAAAGATGGAATCAAGTAATCATAAGATTTTAGTGTCAAATGCCACACTTGATGTGGGTGCACTTATAATAAATGAAGGAGATAATTCAAAAAATTAAAATATACAATATTAGGTGCATAAAGTGCATACATCATAAAGACAATCAATTCCATTTGCATATGGAATGCAAGAATGTAGGATGGGTTCATGCCATATAGGATAGATATGAGTCAATCAAAAATGTTTATCAAGACAATTGGGAAGACACCAATATATACTTTGTGTTATGATGTTTAATCAATATTCAATTGTGTAGTGTTATGATGGTGGTTTCATAGACAAGGTAGTGAGTTGTTTGGAAAAATGTCTCAAAGAAATGTGGTCTCATGGAATTCCATGACAAGCAAATTCAATTGAAAGCTACTCCTAGTTATTAGTTATGCAATGTGAAGTAATTGCATAACTGATTATGTTGACTTTGTAAAAAACTATATTGCAATTGAAATTTTGTCATCTATCAACATCTAGCTATTAGTTATGCAATGTGAAGTAATGCTTTGAGTTTGAAAGACATGCAATGCAATGTAACCAATGATGTAATATAAACTTCAAAAACCTATTTTCTATAATTCATTATTAAACTATTTGTTTTATTACCTGAGTGAAGCTTTGATGTCCACCTCCACTGGAAGGTGTTGTCATCAAATCTCCAAGATTAACCTATTCAACATCCAAAATTGGATATAAGAATACCATTCATATAACAATGCTATTCACATGTAATATTTATAATTATTTACTAGTTACATACCTTGGAAGTACATGGTGTTGCATAATAAGGAGGTGAAGGACTGTTGAAAACTATATGAATGCTATGACCCTTAAATTTCATTATAATCATTAAACTAATTTAGTTAATGTTGACATTTCATGCCACCCTTAGATGACCCATCATTGATAATTGATCTAAGAGATTCCCCATGGGACATCTTGCATGTTTTCTCCTTGAAGGTTCCTAAAATTGGATGTCCTATAATTTTGGGATTTCAGGTTGTCTCTTACCCACTTCCTTCATGCTTTATCCATCGCTCTTTCTCCTTCTTCTCTTCCTTCCCTTTTTTCTTCCAATTGTTTTTGGTGTCGGTCTTCAGAATTACCCTTTACCCTTTACCGATCTCTAAAGGTAAGCCTTCGGCCTTACCTCTGACACCAAAGCTCGATTAAGTTTCAAAAATTGTCTAAGTCTTGGTTTTTTAGACTTTGAGGGTTGGCTTCCCTCTTTCCTCTCTCATCCTTGTGCCTTTCTTCTATCGGCCTTCAGCCTTCAGCCTTAAGCCTTCCCTCCTACCTCTTCCTTTCTTTAGGTAAGAGGTAAGGTTTTCCTTCGACCTACAAAGGTTTACTTCTATGGCTTTCAGTATTCACCCATCGGTCTTCATCTTTGACCTTCTCCTTTACCTCCAATTTTTGAAGGTAAGCATTCTCCCTTACCTCCAATTTTTAGAGGTAAGCTTTCCCTCTTCCCTTGATGCTTCCTTTCTTCTTTTCGCTCTCCTCCTTCCTTCTTCCAAGCATGAGGTAAGTTGTACGGCCGATACCTAACTCCTTGCTGCCCGATCGTCGACGTCTAAAAAATGCTTTTTTGGGGGTCTAGATCATTTAATTCATTTTCATTCTTGTAAAGGTGATTTTTTGGGCTTGACGCCTGACTTTTCTACATTTTGGTATGTGTTTCTGGGCGACGTTTTTAATGCTCAATTCAACTTTTGAGCAGCTTGTCTTGGTTCTTGGGCTTCAAGGATGACATTAATTGCTCCCCTCACCTTTTGCAAGTGGATTTCATGTGCTCCCATTCCCATTTATTACTCTTTGTTGACTTCTTGGTGGATCTATGCCCTAATCAAGATTTTCACGGAATGACTTCCATTATTGCACACAAAATATTTTTTGCTAACCTTGGTTAGGGTTAGGGTTCAAATTGTGCTTCTAAGTTATGCTTGATCTATAAAGGAAAGAAATGTATTCATTTTCAGGGTTCTTCCTCTAGATCCTCTTGGTTTTTTTCTTTGGTAGACTTCCATTTTTGCATCCCTATTATTGTAAAGATTGGCTTTTTTGCCTCTATATGAATGGAATGGATCAATTTTTTTGATTCTTAACTCTTTTGTGTTTGAGTAAGTTTATTACCTTGCATATCTAAGTGTTTTTTTATGCTTTTCATGCATGTATGTTGTGTTAAATTGTTTACAGTTGCTGCTTGTGAAACCCTCTTTCCTTCTAACACCTTGTCAAACCTTAACCTTCTTGTATGCCTCTGAAATTCAACCAAATGGAGAGTTGCAAAAGTCACCTTGCCCCTCTTCAACAATGTACTATGCAATATTGGTCGAAGGAATAACCAACCTTTCCATCTTGGTGTATCACCTCCATTTTCCCTTTCATGCATTCCTTCTCCTCTTTTTCCCCATGGCTATTAAAGTAGGTTAGTGGTAGGTTTTCATGTGTTGGTTTGGACCAATACATTGCACTTGGATTGAAAAATAAAGTTGACCTTCTCTAAAGATTCAACCTCATATGCAAAATGTCCCACACCTTTAGGTCATTTCCATTATGTCATTGGAATGTTGAGCTTTTTGCTCAATAGGGTGTAATTTCATGTGACTTGATAGTTTCTGGCATGCCCAATGGGACTACTTCTTTCTGTTGAAGAATTTGGTGTTTTCTTCAATGAATTTTTCCTTTTGGGGAATAGCTTCAAACACCATGGTGACTCCGTTCAAAATCAGCTGGTTCAAGTAGCCTAGTTTCATTTCATGTCATTGAGGAGTTGGTACACTCTTCAACATTTCAGCCTTTGGAGGCAGTTGTACAAGCACCTGGTGACTCTACAAGATACATCTTTGGGTGACTCTTTGGTATGTACCCAAAATATTTGGTTGGGTAGTCCTTTGCTTTCCTTTCAAAATTTTAAAGTGTTTCCCATGCATTAAAATGCCATATTTTAATGAAAACCATATGTATACCTCTCATTTCATTCCATAGAACCCTACTATTGTGGGTTCTCAACCTTCTCAAAATGCATACCACCCACCCCACCTTTCTCAGTCTTCTTGGATGTCTACATATTCATATCAACAACCCCAAGAGACTCATTATTTTCAAAATCACCCTTGTTGCTTTCCTACTCAACCCCAAAATTTTGTTAATGTAAGTGCAAGTGAAATCACAAGCATTTTGCTTGATTTTAATAGACAGATTATTGAGCTTAAGGAGCAACAATCATTTGACCTATAGCAGGAAGAGTGGGAAAATCAAGCCTATCAGGGGAAATAGTGTTCTTTCCCACAACATGATGAGTTTTTCCATCAAGCTCAATATTCACAGCAATGAAAGTTAGAAGCTTGATGGAGGTATGACTAGAAGTTAGAGGCACAAAGTGTTGGAAATGTGTCTCAACTTACTGGATTGACATTGGCAACATTGTGCTCTCCTATCTCCTTGATTACCTAAACTGTGCTCCATCAACAAGACTTTTGACACATTGGCTAACTCAGGCGGTGTTTTGTCTAGTTTGATGAACTTATGAATATTGCATTTTAAGGTTGGCAGTGTTTTTAGGAACATGTCTAACTTACTGCTCAATAAAGAAAAGTGAAGTGTGGGCCCTGATGGTTGGTGAGACTTCACCCATTATCTCCTTGATAGATCGATATCCCTTATTGTGGCATCGTGTTTAATTTGTTGGCAAGATTAGCTCCCTTCGGTAGGAGTTTATAAGATGTCTCTTTGATACTTTGAAACTCTAATGGAGGTGCTTGTTGACAGGAGGTTGCATTGTCACTGAGACAATTGGACAATGTCTCCTTGATATCTTGATGGCTTTGTATCAATGAGACTTGGATGCTTCAATGTTGAGACATTGTGAAATGTCTCTTCAACATGTCAATATAAGACTTGAATGTTCTTTTCAATGTGACTTTGAGTGTTTGTCATGACTTTGGGAAATGTCTCCTCGATGAGCCGATAAAATGATTAGTGGTAAGACCTTCATCGAAGAGACATTTGAGTATTGGTGGGAGAAGCTAAAATATCTCATCGACATGGCGATAGACTTGGCTGAAAGTTTACCATCAGAAGCACGTATCGGTGTGACTTGAGTAGATCGACAAGAGATTGGAGTGTGTCTCTTTGATGTGGCCTGGTATGGTAACTGTTGATTGACAGTTTGTCATATGTAACAAATGGGAACTGAATTGGTATGTTTTTGAGTATGGGTCTGGTGAGGTAGATTGATTGGAATCCTCTCGGAAGGAAAATGATATAATGTGTAATGCATTGTCATAGTGTTTTTTGGAGTCATGTTGTGAGCTTGATGAGTGAGAACAAGATTGATTAAAATTATTATGCTGCTTGAATTGTATGTGATGAATTGACATCAGAGAGCAACAAACTGTAACTTTGTATGTGAACTTTGTTCACTATAATACAAAGTATGTTTTCTTGGTGTGGTGGTTTTTTCTCTCGAAAAGGTTTTCCCACATTAAATCTAGTGTCCATTATGTGGTTGTGTTAAATTTTTTCTACTCTATTATTACTTGAATGTGCATCTTTAATGAACTATAATTCGAAATTGAACCATATGTATGTATTCTCTTCTCTTAGAATTAACATTAGGAAAGTGTTTCCACACCTCTGTTTTCCTTACATAAAGAAGGAAACAACAAGAGGAGTATACAATGAATGATGTTGCTGCTAGGGAAGAGAAAATCCATTTTTCCCTTGCTCTAGCTCAAATTCCTGAGACTTAAGCAACCCCTTGTGTGCCTAGTTTCAAACAAGCACCTCCACCATTTCCAGAACAACCTGTTAAGGAGGAGGTAACAAAGCATAAGTTTGTAAGTTTTAGGAACCATAGCAAGCCTCTTGAAACTTCTATTATCCCTCCTTTTGTTTGAGAACAACCTATCAAGTAGGAGGTATGCAAGCACAAAAAGATTAGTTTCAAGAATCCTAATCAGCCCCTTGAAACTACAATAGAACCTCTTGTGCCATCAAGTAGATCTTCTATGTTGGAGATCTTAAGTTTGCGAGCCTCCATTCCTCATAAGAACCTATCCTTGAGGAGGTTTCTATTGTAGAGCCTTCATGTGCTCAAGAAAATGAGTGGCTTGGTTTGTTGCAAGAAAAAATTCAAGATGAAATAGTGTTGCAGCAATAAAGCATTAAAAAGGTAGAAAAATTTGATGCAATAGAGGAATCAGTCCTCTCATTTGATGCCCTCCCTTATTTTTGTGAAGATGAGGAGGATAGATCAGCTATACCTAAATCAGTTGTAGCCTCCAAATAGCTTGGTTTGGGCTTGATGGTTGAAGATAACTCCATGGTTTTGGAGCAGCATCAACAGACATGTTCAACCCCTATTATTGTGGATGAAGATCCCTAATCTGTTGAGGTCTGCAATTTTGAGGTGGAGGACCTCTTTTGGGATGTTATAGAAACATTTTTTTAGGCTTAAACATCAAATTATCACCCCTAGAAGAGGGGCTTTTTGGGAATAAACATAAAAGTGAGGAAATAGTAGAGGACATGGCAACCATTACATGCTAAGATTTTGATTGTGTTGTAGCTAGTTGCCAAAAAGAAAGAATTAACCCAGAGGCAATCTAAAGAATTTATTTCTTCACTTGAAGTGTTTCAAAAATCTAAGGTTTGTGTTGATGAAGTGTGCATCAATACAAGTATTTCAGTTATTATTGAGTAGCCACATATTTTTTTGGAGAGTAATGCTCCTGCTGCTGAGTTTGATAGTATGCCTGAGCTTCAAAGTTTCTTATTTGAGGTGCATGAAGAAGTGATTCCTCATGTAGATCAAAAATCAGATTTGACATATTTTGCATCATCATGTGAGTTGGAAAATTTATTCTTTTTTGTTTCAACTCATTCATTGAGGAGGTCAATGATGGTGACATTGGCCTATCCTTTTATGAGGAGAGTTCTCTTCCTTCTACAAAAGGTTCTTTCTTGGAGGTTGACCTATCTTCAAAAAATTTCACCCCTGCTACTGTATGTTCAGCTGAGACACGATTGTTAGATGAATCTAACACTTTCATCATATGGTTCCCTTGCAATGGAAAGATTTACAGTGAATCGACCCTTCACCTTCCAAGCGTTTTGTGTAGTTACATCCATGTTGGCAGCAATTTTTAGTGGTTACAGCTGGGTGAGATTTACAACTATGGTTTGAGGGAGATCAACTCCTTCAAAAGGTTCATCTTTGAAAGAGTCAAGCTTCCATTTTTTTCTTCTTATTAGTGTAATGTATATATTATAAATACCTTGCTTTCTATGAAGTGCATTTGCACACCATTCATTCTCCTTAAGGGAATGTATGCTCTTAGCTTTCATTATTTTCTCCAAGTGCAGCAAAACATGTTTTGTTTTTCTTTGAGGAGGCCCAATTGTTGAATTTTTACACTCATCACTATATGCCCAATGGACCAATAACGCCTCTAGATCCCATGATTAGCAGAAAATCATCTTGTAGAAGTTGCCATTTATGTTGACATTTCATCCCACCCTTAGATGACCCATCATTGATAACTGATCTAAGAGATTCCCCATGGGCCATCTTGCATGTTTTCTCCTTGAAGGTTCCTAAAATTGGCTAAGTCCCAAAATTTTAGGTTGTCTATTACCCACTTCCTTCATGCTTTCTCCTTCACTCTTTTTCCTTCTTCTCTTCCTTCCCTTTTTTCTTCTAAGTGTTTTGGGTGTTGGCCTTCGGCCTTACCCTTACCCTTTACCGATCTCTAAAGGTAAGCCTTTGGCCTTACCTTTGACACCGAAGCTTGATTAAGTTTCAAGACTTATCTAAGTCTTGGTTTGTCAAAATTTGGGGGTTGACCTTCCCTCTTTCCTCTCCCATCCTTGCGCCTTTCTTCTATCAGCCTTTTCTCTTCACCCTTACCTCTTACCTCTTCCCTTCTTTAGGTAAGAGATAAGGTTTTCCTCTGACCTCTGAAGGTTTACTTCTATGGATTTCAGTCTTCCTCTTCGACCTTCTCCTTTACATTCAATTTTTGGAGGTAAGCTTTCCCTCTTGCCATGATGCTTCCTTTCTTCTTTGTGCTCTCCTTCCTTCTTCCAAGCATGAGGTAAGCTATAAGGCTGATGCTCGACTCATGACCGCCTGATCGCCGATGTCAGACAAATAATTTTTGGCGGTCCAGATCATTTAATTCATTTTCATGCTTGTAAAGGTTATTTTTTGGGCCTGACACCACAGCCTTCTTGAATTTTGGTGTGTTTTTCTAGGCAACATTTTTAATGCTCAATTCAACTTTTGAATGGACTATCTTGGTTCTTAGGCTTTAATGATGACATTACTTGCTAACCTCACCTTCTGCAAGTGGATTTCAAGGGTGCCCATGCCCATTTATTTCTCTTTGTTTACTTCTTGGCGGATCTATGATCGAGATTTTCACAGAATGACTCCATTATTGCATGCACAGTCTCTTTTGCTAACCCTGGTTAGGGTTAGGGTTCAACTTGTGCTTCTAAGTTATGCCTGATCTATAAAGGCAAGAAATGTATTCATTTTCAAGGTTCTTCCTTTGGCTCCTCTAAGGTTTTTTCTTTGGCAGACTTGCATTTTTACATCCCTGTTATTGTAAAGATTGGCTTTTTTTCCTCTACATCAATGGAATGGGTCAAGTTTTCCTCTTCTCAGCTCTTTTTTGTTTAAGTTTATTACCTTACATATCTGAGTGTTTTTTTTATTTTCATGCATGTATGTTGTGTTAAATTTTTTACAGTTGTTGGTTGTGAAACCCTCTTTCCTTCCAATGCCTTGTCAAACCCTAACCTTCTTATATGCCTCTGAAAGTTAACCAAATAGAGAGTTGTGAAATTCCCCTTACCCCTCTTCAACGATGTATTATGCAATATTGGTCAGGAAGAAACAACCTTTCCATCTTGTTGTATCACCTCCATTTACCCTTTCATGCATTCCTTCTCCCCTTTTCCCTTGTGGCTATTAGAGTAGGTTAGTGGAGTTTTTCATGTGTTGAGTTGGAATAGCACATTGCACTTGGATTAAAAAAGGAATCTAGCCTTCTTCAGATATTTGACCTCATACGCGCAAGCTTCCACACCTTGAGGTCATTTCCATTGTGTCATTGGAATACTGAGATTCATGCTTAGCAGGGTGCAATTTCATGTGATAACAGTTAATCTTGCATTTCAAAAATGAAAAGATAATAAATTCAATTCAATGAACTTGCTAAAATTTACATGACTATCAAGTTTGAATGCCTCATTAAGGAGGGAATCTGTCATCACCATTTGATTAGCTGTAGATTTACCCTATGCACCTGTGTCTTGACTATGTGTTGGGTCATAACCAAAGGGTGTCCCTCAAGTCTGACAAATAGGAGGTGGAGTTCTACTACCTGAAGACTTTCCTTGCTCACCCTATGTTATAGAATTGGTATGTTATATGATGCTTTGGGTCAAGGAACTAATCAACTATAGTTTCTCAACCTCAAAACTCCCCTTCACAATGGAAGGGATAGCCACATGCTCGTATATTGGTCTAGTGAGTGCTTGTCTAGCTGGTCATTATGGGTCAGGACGTGCCCCCGCTCTATCCTATGTCGAGCCTCCACCTCTACCCTAGAACTCCCACATATCAAAATAGTTTTGTATTTTATTGAGGATAAACTTGTAGTAGATTTTCCTCAAAAAATATTGTGGCACCTTATTATTGTTGCATGATGGATGGTCAAAAACCATCAACCACCTCTACACAATATGGTTCTTTATCCCTTGGTGGTTGCACCAATGGATAGGGAACCTCTTGATTGAAGCGTGTAAAGGTTGATTTGTTTTAGGATTTGTGAATAGAGAACACAAGCCAAATTTTGTAATTTTTGCATCTTTCACTTGTTTATAGGATAACTTATCAACATAAAACTGTTTATACTCTCGTCTCTTATCTAGCCAACTAGTTACTTGCTTGCTAATTGAATCTACGTTTGATAACATTGATTCAAGTGATTGAGAAAGCATGGCTCTATGCAAGGTTGAGCTTATAGGATCTTTCAACCTTGCAATTATATCCTCAAATTTTATTTTTTGTTTTCAATTTGCCCCATTATATTTTCTTGAGTTCTTGGAGCATATTGAGGAATTGTTGGAGGTGTTTGTTGTTGGGGTTGTTCTTTAATAGGAATTTTAGGTTGAGCTAAAGGAGGATTTTGAGGATTAGGAGGTTGATTGTCATTTCCTATAAATTAAATAAATTTACATCAAAAAACCTATTAAATCTACCTATTTAGAAATAAATTCACACAAAAAAAATCAAAACTTACTCCTTTGACCTCCCCAACATCATGGCGGAATTTTGGCAAATATTTGACAACAATTTGATGAAGAAATTGGTCTCCAATAATGCAAGCATGATGTTGAGGGTTTGAAGGCCATGGGTTTGCAAGAAAATGTAGAAATCAGAATGAAGAAATGTTGCTTTTTTTTTATAATGATATATAACAGACTCATGTTATAACGTGAGCATGTAATGGCCATGGTGTTGTCAAGCCTTAGGCTTAGAAACACCAAGTCATAACATGAGCTCGTTATGACTTTAAAAAAAATTAAGATGGTCAGCCACTTTTTGGCCCCCCATCTTTTGGCACCTGTCCTTCCATAAAATTAGTATGAATATTTAGGTGATAGACAATAATTTTTAGGGGGAGTATACTATTTCAATTTTATCATGAGAGGTTCTAAACTTCACAAAATTTAAAATTATTTAGCCCATAACTACAAATTTTTCTTGAATGCAAAGAATAAAAAATGTGTGTTAGGAATGTTGTTATGGTTAATTATATTTGCAATCCATTTTTTATTCAATATTCCCACTCTTCTAACACTACCTATATTATAAGGCATATAAGTATAAGGGAGAAAGGAATTACCTTCAAAGATGAGGATCTTCCTTTGCAAGGGAAATTGGTTGGTCCTAAGGAAAGCTTTTCATCTTTCAAGTGTGGGGCTAATGAAGGGAATTGTGTGTTAGTTTCAAGAAAGGAAATTAAGGTTCTAATAATGAATAGTGTAAGTTAAGTTATTATCACTCTTAAATTTCTACATGGCGTGGATGGAACTGAATAATTTTTAGATAGGTTTGAGATAGGAAATTTGATCTTGATCAAGAGAAATAAATTAGTGCTCCTATTTTTCTAGAGAGGGGCCTAGGTTTTTGAAATGAACTTAAAGGATATATGAACGCCAATTTAGTTGTTGAGAACCTTGATAGTAAAGTTAATTTATCCTCCACTACATAATTCTTCAATAGTAATAGAAAATTGAAGGTTAAAGGGATCCCAATTATGACCTTTCAAATTAATTTTAACATAATGGAATATTACCTTGTTTTTCTCAAAGGGTTGGTGAGCAAGGATTGTAACTCCAAACATTTGAACAATGTTTATGTATAAGTACTAACATGTCATTTTTTAGGAAACCCATCGCATTGAGTTCTAAGTGGGGAATAATATTGGTTTTGTGAGAGATAAAATTTCAAGGATACCAAAGGAATAATATTGGGAGAGGCTCAAGTTTGGCATACCTTGTTTTTGTCTATGATATCTTTGTAAGCATTCTTCACATAATCTCTATTCCTTTTGTATTGAATGATTTCGTGCACTCTTATTTTGTCTTGTCCTTTTATTTCCCATCTTCTTATTTGTAAAATTGATTGAGAATTCCTCTAATCTTCTACTCCAAATATTTCCTTATAGAACAAAAATATCCTTGACAATTTCTATAATTTTCTCCTCCAAAGCTTACCTTGTAGAACCAAAATATCCTTGAGAATTCCTCTTATTTTCTCTTTCTTATATAATGATTTACAAAAAAAAAAGTAAAATCAATTTGCTAAATTTATGGATTGAAAGGATCTAAAATATCACATGGTTTCAATCATAAATTTAGCAATTGACTAGCATACATTGTGGAAAAGTTAGAAAAAAATTGTAAATATTAAAAAAAAGAAGCTTCCTAAGAAAATAAAAAGTAAAAAACGGTTGGCTAGGCCTTCAAACAAAGGTTAGCTATTATATGTAGTAACCTTCATTTGAAGGTTACTTATGGTCACTTTTCATGCACCATCTAAGGGTCTTCATTCAAAGACCCCTTCGAATGAAGGTAACACCCTTTGTTTGAAGGTATCTTCATTTGAAGGGGTCTTCAAATGAAGGCCCCTTTTTTTTTACCTTCCACCCTTTGTTTCAAAATTTATGTAGTTTTTTAACTTTAAAAGCCCAGTTTGAAGGTCCAAATGGAATCAACTTGACAAAACAAGTTGTAGGACTATAGTCCTTTGAACGAGCTTTCCAACAACTATACTTTATTTTTTTATTTTTTTACTTTTTTTAGTTTTACTAAACATAGGTTTCTCACCAAACATCAAGTTCTCTATTCTACACATGGAAAAAATAGTAAATTGGTGAACTTTTTTTGAAAAATATCTACACACTAGGTATTGATGTCCTTGTTCCAACAAAAAAAGCACAATCCATACAAAACAAGTTATGTGGGACTTAGTACACTTATGTCTAAATTATAATTGGTTTGACTTCAAAACTTAATTAAAAGAAAAATATTCAACAAACATTATGAAATAAAATATAAGCACTAGATATCGATGTTACCAACCTAAATTCAAAAGAATCATAATATTATCCTTTGTAAAAAAAAGTTGTGGAACATAGTACACATCACTTTTTAAAAATGTTGTTTACTATTAAAAACCACTTATCAAAGGAGACACAAAAAAAATTATAATTTAATTTCAATTAAAAAAATACATTTAAAATCTATAGACAAAATCTCACAAATCACTAGTTTGCATCATCTTCAAATTTCTAACTTTTTAGCTACTATAGGTGTTAGAAAGTGGATATTTGGTTCAAAATGTTGATTTTAATGTCAAGTTTGGTCAAAAAGTGTAACCCATTATTGTGGGATGACCTATCATGTTTGGCCCTATAGACATTCCTTTCATTGAAAAATCCACATATTATGTTTTATTTATTGATGATTATAGTAGAAGGACATGGGTATTGATGAGACTAGTTTATGGTCTAGTTTTGGGTAGAATTTATAGTTTATTTGATGAAGATATCATGGACCTTGATGTTAAGTGTTGATATTTTTATGATATTTCCTCAGAACAATTGACATTGGGCTTAATATTATTTTTGCAAACCTTTAATGATATTGGAATGTTATATAGACTATCTATATTAATTTTGCATGTGGTTAATGAATGTTCTTTAAGGTGGTTACAAATATTCAATTATTGTGCGTACTAACATTGCCATGTAGATATAATTTGACGATGCTAAATTAAGGAAGACACCACCAGCTGGGCATGCACCATAATGTCCAACAAGGGAATCGTTCAAAGGTAAAAGGAGAAGGATGGCAGGAGATTCCCCATGCAAAATGAATGTAACCACCTTGTAGTGGTCTTTATTGATGTTGAGCAAATGTGCACGTTACTGCAGTGCTAAATTTGCAGTTGGACATGCATGTCTGACCGAATTCCATGCATACGTAACCACCGCCCCACTTTCTCTGTTTTCCCTAAATGGTGTCCTCCTAGTTCATGGATTTGAATGCCCCGTTTAGTTGGTAGTATAAATAAGGATTAGATGCTCCTTTTCTAGAGGTTGCACGATCTGATATTGTACTTGCATTCTTAGTTTTCAACAATATAGTTATGCTACTCTTTTGTACTCGTGTTTTCTGATGAATAAAATAAAGTTATGAGTTCAAGCATCTGAGTTTTCATTAGTAATAGAGTATACTCATCCAAAGGGGATCACTTGGTGAGAAATCTATCCTTTAGCTTAGTTTATCCTAGTTATTAGTTTGTGTTTAGTAATTAGTTAAGAATCTGGCACTAACTGTTCCTGCAACCACTACAATTCCATTTTGTGACTGTTCCTATAGCCCAAGTAGAAAAAGTAGTTTTTGTTTGTTGTTTAGATTTTCATTTATGTCATGCATTTCAAAGCTTAGTATGATTGTTGGTTGATGTTCAAAATTTATGTTATTCCTTTGCAAGCAATTTACTTTTAGCATTGCATCTTTCTTAGTTGTAGAATGAAAATGGCTACTTTGAGTTCCTAGCGCACATACTGTGCTGACCCATTTCAAGTTCACGTCCCTGGGTTGATAGGTTAAATGTACCTTCATGATGATTGAATGGCTATTCAGTTTAGATGTCCAATCTCTGAATCACAATTGTAAGGGCTTAGTTGTTAAATCATTGTAGGAGGCCAACATTTTTGGCGTTGTTACCAGGGATGGTGTCAAACTAGGGATTTCTTTGGAGTCATTGATAGTTTTCTTGTTGTAGTGTTTCTAGAAGTTGTTCTTAGTATACCTTCATTTAGGAAGTAATGAGCCCCCTTATTCTTTACCAATTCTTTGTGTGAGTTGGTTGATAGTGAGTTGATACCACATGCATAGAGGAAGGAGAAGGGATGCCTATGGTAGATTCCTTCCTAACAATCCTCATCCATTCCAGTTAGTTGAATATTAGAACCTGCCAAGAGAAGAAGAAGATCCACACCCCTTTGTTGATGTATTCCCTAATCTGACTAGCTTTGAAGTTTTCTCTGAAGACCAAAATTAGCTTGAGAGCCCCTTTGCTTTGGAACTACATCAATCAGGAATGGGTGATGAAAATAGGAACAAACCTAACCAATCAGCTTTTCCTTTCCCCATTTCCCATCAGAATAAAGTTGACAACATCAAAAATATCCCTGCTTCAACACTCCCCAAGTTTTATGGACTTGTCACAAAAGATCCTGATACCTTCTTGTTTGAGTTTGACATAATTTGTAGGAGTTATGACTATACCAATGATGCCCATAGGCTTAAGCTATTTCCTACCACTCTGAAAGAAGCAGCATTAAGATGGTTCATGAGCCTAGGTAGAGATACTATGGAAACTTGGGAAGACATGAAGACAAAATTCCTTGAGAAATACAAGCAGTATTGCAAGGGAAGTGACATGAGAGGAGGTGACATTTTTTAGGATGCAACAAAAGGAAGATGAGAGCCTGGAGGATTATATTGCAAGGTTTCTATTCTACCTATAAAAATCTCCACACCATACACTTAATGAAGACTCACAAAAGTTGTTTTTCTTGAGAGGAATCAATGATAGCTGCACTGATGCATTGGACCTGATGGGAGGAGGAGATATCTTTCAAGTTCCTTAGGAGGATATCAAGAAAATATTCCAAAACTACTCTAGGGAAGCCTCAAAGAAAGGGAGAGCTTACCAATATTCCATGGGTAAGTCAACTATCGGTGGAGTTTCAAGAATGGAGATTACTCATTTGCTGACAAAATTCAAGCAAAACATTATAAAAAATCTAGCTACTCAGCTAGACACACTTCAGGCCAAGAAGAAGCAAGAGGAGGCAATGGAAATGTTGGCAGAGTATTTCCCCCATTGTAGACAAAAGAAGGACTGTAGATGCAACATGGTAGCTAATATTGAAGGCAAGCAGATTGCACCCAAATTCAAGCCAATTTAGATTAAAGAAGACTGAGTCTACTATGTTTCACAAAGGAGGTCTTGGGCTCCAATACAAGGTATGCCACCAGATCCACTCTCTTATGCTAGGCCATATTTCAATTCCTATTCATTTGGAAACCAATGGCAGCCCCCATATCTATCCAAATGCTTGGCCCAATCATCAAAACTCTCCACCCCAATGGCAGCAACCTCAGGGGAATTAGCAGCAATTTCAAGGGCATTGGCAACCACCTCCAGGAAATTGGAAACAAACAAATCAATGGAGGGGAGGACAACAATGGCCTACCCAAACAACTAGTTACATGCAACCACCTTCTCAGCCCCAACAACCTACTATAATTCCTTCACCTGCTAATTCAAGCTCAAATGCACCTAAACCTACTCAGCTACCAACTCAGCCCACACCCAATTGAAATAACAAACCACAACAACAAACTTTACACTATGTTGGTTCGAATCAATTCCCTATATATGTTGTGAGTGTAAGTGACAATCACTAGCATTCATGAACTAATTTACCAACCCTTTCCAAGCCCATTATCACTAAGCTTCTTATGGAAGAGGAGGAGGAGCCTCTGAATGATCCCATTCAGCCAAGTGCACCTAAAAATCCTGAACTAGTCCAAGTCAAGCAGACTAAACAATAACCACCATTTCCTCAAAGATTGGAAGTTTCCAAGAAGGAAGAAAAGGAGGATACAACTTTTGACATCCTGGATCAGCTAAAGCATATATGTGTCCAAATACCTCTATTTCAGGCCATAAAGGATGTCCCAATGTATGGCAAGGCAATCAAAGAAGCATGCCTCAAGAAGCTAGGCAGGAAGAAGAAAGAACCCACTACAGTTCATGTGGTGGGACATCTAGTTGACAGCATGCTTGGAAAAGTGACTATCCCTAAGTACAATGACCCAGGTAGTCCTATGGCAGTAGTTGCTATAAATGGGATTCAAATAAAGAATGCTTTGATTGATTTAGGGGTAGCAATAAATGTAATGAACAAGGACATCCTGTAGCAACTAAACATTGCAAGCATGAGATCTACTCCTACTGTCCTGCAGCTTGATGATAGTTCTATTGTTAAGCTTGATGGTATAGTGGAGGATCTCGCGATGATTCTAGACTCCTGGGAGTACCCAACAGACTTCATGATTCTTTCTCCTAAAGCTACACTAGGTGAGTATCCCATTATTCTTGGAAGGCCATGGTTAGAAACTATAGATGCATATATTGGATGTCGGTCAGATTATATGACCATTTCTGATGGAAAGAGTACCAAAATTTTTGTTCTTTATCCTCCTGCTCAGCCATCCCATGATGAGGATAATCCCGTGTGGCCACATGTTGGTGAAGAGGCCGAGGAAGTTAATTTTGTGGCACAACTTATGATGTTAGGAAGAAGCTCCTTAATACAACTTCAAGACAAAGATGAAGTATTAGTTAACATCATTCAGAACCATTGTGAAGTGGAGGAAGCTTCATCTTCTCATTTTGCTACTCTAGTCAAGACACTTCTACCTACTCTTCCTGCAACCACTATTCCTCCAGACGTTCTTCTTGCAACCACTCTTCAAGAAGCCATTGTTCCTATAGACAGACTTCCTATAGCAATAGGTATGTCCTATACATTTCTTCCATATGAACTCAAGGTACCATGTGTTAATGAAGAAGCTAAGATAGATTCAACTACACAAGTATAGGTGCTAGAACGAAAGTATCTGAATGTTAACAACAAATTGAGTGAAGAACAAAAATTGCTATTGGAAAACTTATTAAGGACCCATCAACATGCATTTGTGTGGGACTATCATGAGATGAAGGGTTTGGATCCTAAGCTTTTCACTCACAAAATTAATATTAGAGATGATTGCACCCTAGTGAGGTAGCCACAAAGAAGAATTAACCCTGCACTAAGAGAAATTGTAAAAGGAGAATTGCAGAAGTTGTTAGATACATGATTTATCTACCCCATTTTAGATAGCCAGTGGGTGTCTCCATTAGTGATTGTGCCTAAAAAGGAGGGAAATGACGAGTTTGTGTTGATTATAGAGAATTTAATGCTGCTACAAAAAAAGGACCATTTTCCCTTACCTTTCATAGATCAAGTTTTGGATTCACTTGCAGGAAAATAATACTTTTCTTTTCTAGATGGATTCAATGGCTACAACCAGATCCAAATTGCACCAAAAGACCAGGAGAAGACCACTTTTACCTATCCATGGGGGACCTATTCCTACTCAGTACTCCCATTTAGCTTATGCAATGCACCTGTAACTTTTTCAGAGGGCAATCATTAGCATATTTTCAGACATTTCTCATGATTGCATGGAAATTTATATGGATGATTTCACCACCTATGGTGCTGATTTCAATGAAGCATTGGAGAATCTCAGGAAATTCCAACAAAGATATGAAGATCATAATATCTCTTTAAATAGTGAAAAGTGCTTCATGATGATTCAAGAAGGTGTAGTTCTTGGACACTACATCTCTAACAAAGGAATTCAAGTAGATCCTACAAAGATTGAGGTAATCATAAATCTTCCCACACCTGCAAAACAAAAGGATGTTATGAGTTTCTTGGGCCATGCCGGCTATTATAAGCAATTCATCAAGGATTTCAACAAAATAGCAGCACCATTGTATACCCTCCTCACTAAAGATGTTGAGTTCTAGTGGACTGAAGATTGTGACAAGGAATTTTCTAATTTGAAGGTAGCCTTGACTCATGCTCTTGTACTCAAAGGACCTAATTGGGAGCTTCTTTTCCACATCCATACAAATGCATCAGATGATTCCATAGGAGCAATCTTAGGATAGAAAGGAGCTATTGAAAATTCCATTAATTTTGTCAGCAAAAATTTGTAAGGAGTTGAATTCAACTATACAATGACAAAGAAAGAAATGATGGTAGTGATTTATGCCCTGAACAAATTCAGGCACTACATAATAGGCTATCAAATCTTTGTGAACACTGATCATGCATCCATTAGATATCTCATGAATAAACCTCTAATCACAGGTCGACCAGCAAGATGGTTATTGTTGATGTAGTAGTTTGACATAACCATTGTGGATAAACACCTTGGTATGCTGACATAGCTAACTATCCGGTCACAGGTAGAGTTCCACCTCACTTCTCTCCAAAAGAGAGAAGGGAACTTATTGAAAAATACTTTCCTTTCTCATGGATTGCTGGATGTTTTTTTTATACTGGACCACACCATGTCATGAGGAGATGTGTGAGAGAAGATGAGACATATGAAATTTTGCATGCATGCCACAATGAACCATGTGGAGGACATTTTACACCCAAAAGGATAGCAATGAAGATTTTGAACACAGGATATTACTTGCCAACACTCCACAAGGATGCAGGAAGGTATACGAGAAAATGTAATAGATGTCAAAGAATGGGAAGACCAACCAGATCTAATGAGATGCCACTTTTCCCTTAGGTGGTAATCACTCCCTTTGACAAGTGGGCATTGGATTTTGTAGGACCCATTGACCCTCCATCAAATGGTAAGTCTTATATCCTGGTATGCATTGATTATGTAACTAAATGCGTAGAAGTTAAGGCCATGAAGCATGCAAGAGATAACAAGGTTGCAAAATTTCTTTATGAAGAGATTTTCACAAGGTATGGAGTTCCAAGAGAGATAGTGATTGATCAAGGAACTCAATTCACATCAACCCTTGTTGTAGCACTAGTTAATGAGTACAACATAAGACACAAGAAGTCTACTCCTTATCACCCCCAGGCCAATGGTCAAGTTGAGGTGACCAATAGATAAATTGAAGCTATTCTGACCAAAACCATAGCTATCCACATAAAGGACTGGGCAAACTAATTACCAAAAGCTTTTTGGGCCTATAGAACTACTTGGAAAACAACTATAGGCTTCACTCCATTTGAGTTGTTGTATGGAAAAACAACCATGATGCCCATTGAATTTAAACATAAGACTCTTAGGACTGCAATAGATTTTGGGATGGATATCTCTGAGGCACAGAGAGAAAGAATCTTGTAGTTGAATGCTTTGGACGAGATGAGGAGAGAAGCCTTACATCACACTAAGGCAACATAGAATCAGAAAAATAGGTGGCATGATAAATTTATCAAGGACAAGAAATTCCAACCAGGAGATTGGGCATTGCTTTATGATTCCAGATATTAGGACAATGTTGGAAAGTTGTAGAGAAGGTCACTAGGACCATATGAGGTTGTTGAAGTATTCCCTAATGGTGTTGTTCGACTCACTACTATTGACCCAGTTAGATTCAAGTTGCTTGTCAATGGTCATCTCCTTAGATTTTATCACAAGCCAGCTTCCAAGGAGGATTTCTTGTAGTAATTTGCTCAACATGCTGCAACTGAGCTTCCTGCAACTGAAGGAAGTGGACCTAGTGTCCCTCCTTCTAGCTAATTAAGGTATGTTCTTGTCATAATAAAGGCTTCCACTCTTGTGGGAGTCCATTTCTTCACCCATCCGCCCATCCATTTCCACCTTTCTCTCTCTTCCATCACATCACTTAATTCTACTCCACCTCATTCCACCTCATTTTCATTAATTTCTCAACTTATTTCCTAAAAAGGCGAACGATACTTTCTCCACAATCTTTGCAATGAATCTTTCACACATTTAGGTATGTTGGCATTAATTGCTATATCTTAATTGTCTTTTAGTGCATTCATTTAACCATTTTACATTAATATGGATGTTCACCATAGCATTCCATTATTCCCTACCCCTATCAAATCATCATTCCACATGTGAGGACACATGCCCAAATTTAGGAAAAAGATGTGAATACTTTTCCCACGTGTCAGTCCATGCTAGTCTACATTAATAAAATTTAAATTTCAAGTCAATTTGAAATTTGAGTGAGAGGACGGCTCACATGTGTGAAGTGACACCAACTATTGCCACCATTTCTCCCCATCATAGCTTTCCTTTATTACTCCTTCCTTGCTATTATTGACTTTTTCATAATCTCAAGTTGCAAACAAAAGGTAAAAAGGAAAATTCAGTTGACATTGGCATTGGAAATTTAGCAAGTGTTGCAGGAAGGTAAATTTGGTTTTTAGATGAGAATTGTAGGAAGGAAACCACATAGTGATCATTTGCTTGCAAAAAATGGGAGGTGGGTTAATTCAAAATGAACCCACAGTGCATGATGTATTACTGCAGGATGCACAATGCTTGGCCGAATTCAGAAACTGCAGGTGGATAGAATACTTCCTGAAGCTGGATGATTTTGATGAAGGCATTGCACTAGAATTCACCTAGACATTTTTTGAAGGGAAAGTCATGATCAAAGGGTTGGAAGTATTGGCTATCGAAGAAATAATTGCAGAAGTTATAGGGTTACCTACCGACGGTGAAGATTACCTTGTTTCTAGAGATGCCAGGTCATCCAGGGCCAGATTTATATAACCAAGTGACCCTCCATTGAGCATAGATAAACAGGGTGCAAAGAGAATGTCTTTACCCAAGCCATGGAAGCAGATAGCTTTTTATGTCATAAAATACATCACCTATGAAGGTCACCAGTCGAATTTGCATTCCATGCACTTCAAGCTTTTGAATCATATGAGGCATGGAAGGAGGATGAATGTGTCGAATTTGCTATACAACCTTCTTTCAATCATGGCGGTCGAGACTCAGAAAGGTAGGGGAAATTCCATTTCCCACCATTGTTTGATTAAATTGCTAGTTGAGAGGTCTTTGCATGATGTATTTGGAATGACCTGGGAAGAATTCATAAAAAATGATCAAATTAGACCTAAGAACTTGCAACCTAGGGTTTTACCTCAACCCCATAGGTCTATTAGGAGATTGAGCATGGCTAAAGCCACTCTTGGTGCTTCAACCTCTGGGGCAAGCCCTAGTGCAAACCTGCCTGCAGTAGAAGAAACCATAGAAATTAGCTCTTTTGGGACAAAGCACTCAAACAAAGAAAGTTCTTCTCTAGATTCTGATGATGATATTCCACTTGGTATCCTAATGAAAACTAGGGCACATAAAATAGAGGTAGAACTGAGAAAAGGAAAATCCAAGAAGCAATTGATTGAAAAAGAAATACCAAGCTTTAGGAAGTGGAAGGCTGACACTATTCATCCTACAGCCAAAAGAAAACATGAGAGTCCTCTTAGAAAATCAAGACCTGTTGGGCTAGCCTTTGGTACACCTCAGCAGGAAAGCCCTAAGTCTAGAGAAATATCACAGGAGGACACATAAGCTCCAATGGGGTAGGTGAATGTCAAGGAAGAGGATGTATTTAAGATGGCAACAAGCA
>VDFB02329672.1:0-12000 GCA_007258455.2 Sequoia sempervirens
CAAAGATTCTCAAAAGTCTCCTTAGGAAGTGGTTTTGTGAAAAAATGTCTACTACTTACTCCTTGATATCAACATATTCCAACTTCACTTCTTTGTTAGCAATCTTCTCTCTCAAGAAATGATAATTACAATATGATTTGTCCTTGAGTGACTTACTAGATTATTTGAGTGAATTACCATATTCTTTGAAATATTTATAGCACTAGTATTGTCACAAAGAATATATCTAGATTCATCAAACTCTATCTTCATCTCCTTCAAATTATGCTTCATCCACAATATTTGAGTGCAACATGAAGCTACTACAATGTATTTTTCTTCTACTATAGATAAGTATATTGAATCCTTCTTCTTGCTTAGCCATGATACAAGACTCTCACCAAGGATGAAATCTCCACCACTTGTACTCTTCTGATCATCTATGTTTCATGCCCAATCTGCATCTACGTATGTAGTCAAAGTGAAATTTTTACTCTTAGGATACCACAAACCAAAATCCATTGTATCCTTCATATAACTAAATATCTTCTTTATTGCCTTGAAATAAGTTTCGTTAGGTGTTGCTTGAAATCTAGCTACCAACCCAACTACTTGCATTATACCCAATCTAGATGCAAACATATATAACAAGCTACCAATCATGGTAACCATAGGTTTACTCACCAGTTTGCATTCTTCCATCTTAAAATTGCTCAACATTTCTTTTACGTACTTGTTTTGAGAAATGAATATGCCTTTGATTGAGAAATTTGTAAACCAAGAAAGAAATACAATTCACAAAGCATTGATATTTCAAAATCATTATGGATTAAATTTCTTTACACACATTATCACTACTTCCGCTAAAGATAATTTCATCAGCATAGATAACAACTTGATCAACAATTGATCACCTTCTATTTTTATGTATAAATTACCTATTTGTACTACCTATCGAGGCATTATTGTTATAGTACATATCCAATATAAAATACCATGCTCTAGGATTCTATTTTGAGAGTCCATAAAAGTGCTTTATTGCCTACACAATATTTGGATAATCTAAGTATTGAAATCCTTTTGGTTGCTCTGTCACCCGGAGACTTCTTCCTAGCGTCCATTTAGAAATGTAGACTTCACATCCATCTGATATACCTTGAAACTCTTGAATGCTGATAAGGCCAAAAACATTTAGATTGCTTCCAACCTTACTACTAGAGAAAAACTCTCTTCAAAATCAATTCCTTCAACTAAGCATAGCCTTTACATACAAGTATGTCCTTATTTTGGATCACTTCTCCACATTCATTCATCTTATTTCTAAAGACCCATTTGGTGCCAATGACATTTTTATTTTTAGGTCTCAAAATCCATTCCCAAGTTTCATTGTTCTTGATCTAAGTCAACTCTTCCTCCATAGTATCTATCCATCCTTTTTATTTTCTTTCCTTGGCATAGGAGCTTGGTTTAATTTTTGATAGTAATGCAAAATATACCTATTAATTTTGTTTCTCAATTCTTCTTTGGGTTTGAACTACACTATCCTTATCTCTAATAATATAATCTTTAGAGTGATTCTTTTAAACATACCTTGTCAAAGTTTTTGTAATTGTATTCTCAAAATAGATTTTTGATTCTTCATCACTACTCTAGATTGGTTCTTCACCATCATCCTTATTTGGAGTATCATAACATTGGAATGTTTCATCAATATTTATATTGAGACTTTCCACAATCCTCTTCAATATTTTATTGTATCTTGTATATGCCTTGCTAACCATAGAATAACCAAGAAAGATACCTTCATTAGATCTAAAATCAAACTTACCCAAATGTTATTCATCCCTTTTGATGTAGCACTTGCTTCAAAATATCCTGAGATTTTTTACTACAGTTGGTCTTCCTTTCCACAGTTCATATGGTATTTTAGTAGTCCTTGGTCTAATTTGAGCTCTATTCATAATATGTACTACAATTTGAACTGCTTCTCTCCAATACATGTTTGAAATATTTTATTTACTTAGCATTGTCCTAGCCATCTCCCGTACAGTTCGGTTCTTCCTCTCAACAACCTCATTCTGTTGTTGAGTTCTAGGAGTAGAAAACTTCCTTTGGATCCCATACAACTCGTAGAATTCATCATACCGATTAGAAGTGAATTCTCCACCTTTGTTTGATCTCAGGGATTTTATTATTCTTTCGATTTCATTTTCAACCATGGTCTTGAATTCTTTAAACATCTCAAAATATTCTATTTTATCTTTTAGAAAATTAATCCAAGTCATTCTAGAATAATAATCAATGAGAATCATAAAATACCTATCTCCTTGTAAGCTCTTTGTCCTCATTGGTCTGCATAGGTCTAAATGAATTAAATATAATGGCTTTGTTGAAGAGTATTCCTTAGTAGGAAATCTAGTCCTTGTTTGCTTGTCTTCATGACATGGTTTGCAACTAGTAGATTGAGGCTTCTTGATCATTGGTGTGTCTCTTACCATTCCTTTTGGACTAACCCTAACAAGATCATCAAAGTTAATGTGTCCCAATATTCTATTCCATATCCAACTCTCTTCTTCTTGTATTGCAAAACAATTCTATCCTTTCACAACCAACTCTTTGGTACTAGTCTTTCTAATTTCAAAGCCTTCACAAGTGAATGAAAGCTTGTAGCCTCTATCACACATTTGACTTACACTTGGAATATTGTGTTTTAGACCTTCCACATACAAAACATCATGATTTTTTCTTTCCACCATTAGGAATCAAAATAACCTTATCAGTAATCTTATCAATAGAGTTGTTACCAAGAGTTACAGATCCTTTATCAAACTTCATGAAATGCATGAAATTGCTCTTGTCTCTACTCATATGACTTGAGAATCCACTATCAGTGATCCATAGGTTTTTCTCCTTCTAATCATGTAAAGTAGATGGAAATCCACTTCCCTTGAGAGTTGGCTAACAACAAGTAATTAAGTCGCTTCCTACTCACAAAAATGACTAGTCATTCTTCATTAGAAAACTATCTTCCACACACACTACATGGACCATTAGATGACACTCCACTTCCCTTGAGAGTTGACTAACTCACTATGGCCCACCTTCCTCAGCCCCATTTCTAGTATGCTGGTAGAAAAGTATTTCTCCAAAAGTCAAGGTCAAGGTGCAACCACTTACTTCGCACAGACTAAGCTATACATATGTGTTATGTGTTCTCCTTACTAACAAATGACTTACTGCATGCGAGTAGTGGGTTGACTATACCTAACAAGCCCCTAATTCACCTAGGAACTACTACTATTCCTAGAACTATACTAGGGTGGGAGGGAATTTTAGCCATGGGGAGATTATAGGGTCTGATTTGGGAGGGAATTTTAGTTCTATTGTTGGTAGGAAGGATTCAAAATTTGTAGTTGACCCCATCTATTTGGTGGTCATTAAACCATTATTCCACCAATGAGCCAACAACTAGCTCTAACATACAATATATCCTAATTCCAGTAGTTCCTTCATCTAGATATAGACATTAACCCACTCCATATGATATTCGCTACCCACCCAACATCTCGAGCAAATAATTGACATTGGGATCTAGCTCTATTGGGAATGGATGTTGTCCCTCTCAATCGATCTCTCATCAACCTAACACAATAAAATTAGGCCCTCCCCCCACAACTATTGACCCTAAAACTATACTATTCCCTCCCACCCAATTATAGTTGTCCCATCTATTCCCTCCCACCCAACTATATCCACCCACTTGTGGTCATGGTTGTGGGCCCAACACTCCAAGCTCCAAGTTTGAAGCCCCTACCTTCTCTAATACAACTATATCTAGGTGGGGATAATTATAGTTCCTAGGAAGGCCTCTTATTATCCTCTTTTGAGAAGGATGAGTTAAACATTATCAAATTGAAAGTGTGGCATCCTCTTCTTGAGCCTCTAATTATCCTTTGATACAACATTGGATGCAGCTCTAGAAGTAGATGGACTTCACAGAGCAACTACCTTCCATCTAGAGAGAGTAGTTCTATCTAGTGTATTAGATGGTTGACTAGATTAGGACTACCTGAAGAAAGGAAGGAAGATGGATCAAGCGTGGGACCTAACTAACAAGTAGTTGATAAATGGCTAGAACCCCAAGGCAACTCTAGTGCTCCTATCCATCTAGGGGCTAGTGAGGGTTATGTTCAATGTGTCACTTTCACTCGTCCAACTAGAAGGCCTAACTAACCATCCTTACCCTCCCTTAACGAGGAGCTACCCACCGGAGCTAAGGCAGGGACCCATACAATTGGGCTCTGGTCCAAGATAGGCGATTAGAAATTCTATTTCAGATGCATACTATACTTATTTTGATGAACCCATTCGCCTTTCGATGAACCCATTCACCTATAACACCATCGGGGGGTGGGAGATATAGGGGCCTTAGGTTGAATGAACTAGTTCGCTAGAAAGTTAGGATTTTCTCGCATGGATTATGGCTCCATCCAGTTGAGCCCAACTATATGAACTAGCTAAATATTCAATGGATAATATCAACTTCCAAGGAAATTGGATTCATTCACTTTCAAACAAAGATGATCATATGATCTACACTATACCAGCATTATAAGTAAATCCCCCCACTTTAGCTCCAATCAAGCTTTCCCTTCCCCCCAGCTAGATAGTATTTACTATATTGTTGAAATTTCTAGATTGGGAACTATATTAAGGTAGGTCTAGGTTGGGGTGGGTGGCTGGGTATGGGAAGACATACTATGATGGGAAAGACCATAGACTATGATGAGAAGGATGCCAAACTTAAGAGTAGTAGGCCAACTAGATAGCTCACTAGAGGGGTAGGGGAGAGAGAAAAATCCAAATTATTTGTCTTTGAAGTAGTGATATTGAAGGAGATAGCTTGATAAACGATGCTCCATTGATAGGGCTATGTGTGGGAATCACCTTATATGGGAAGAAACATGCTCTCATGGCTTTGATACTATGTTAGAGAATTCCAAGATCAAAGAGAGAATGAAACAACTTCCACAAGTGAATAAGTATACAAAATAGTATGTCTATCAAATATAAAATGAAGAGTGTATAATATAATGATCAATCCTTACGTATATATTCAAATGTGATGAGGGGGTAGGAAGGTAGGAATAAACTATCGACTACCCCTCTATAGGTTGGACACTTGTGAACCCACTTGACAAGTGTGTGAGCAAGTGTCAATAGATGTCTCAAGTCATGAGGATGCATTTCTCAATGATATGAAGTGAGACAAAAATTAAAAGAAACCTAAGTAAACTCAAGCTAGGTTTGAATAGGTCAATCTTAGAAAGGTGATATCCTATCTAGATGGATAAAGTAAAGGTGGGCCTAAATATTTCTCCTCTTCCACTTCATCGACATTTGACATGCAATTCCAAAATATTTCCCCACAAATTCCCTAGTTCCTCTCTTGTGAATTCCTATAATCCATTTGAACATGTCCAATTACCTCTTACCTCCAAAACTTACATACATTCCTATAATTTTTCTATTATCTCTGTTTTATGTGATTCCTCACCACATCCAAATATTTGGACTTCTTCTAAATATATTGTTCTATTTCCACTTCCATCATCCTCTTCTATATCATTTATATAAAGCACTTTAAGGAATTTTTACTACTTATTATTTTTTATGTAGACTTCATCCCAATGACTAGATATTTACCCTTCAATATAGACATATATCCTTATGTAGAAACTTCAAATCATCTTGATCAATATTACGCATCCAAATTTAATTGTTAACACCATTTCGTCCTAAATCACCTTTTTTCTAACTATTTAATTAAATAATCTAAATTGTTTAAATAAATTTATCATTTTCTCCTATTAATAAAATAATTAATTTAATTGGATTAATTGACCCCCTTTCATACTAATTTTCATCCCATTTAATTAGATAATATAAATTATTTAATTAAACTTCCTATGCCTTCCCATTTGATTAAATAACTCTAACTATTTAATTAAAGCTAACATTTTCCCACATTCCTCTAAAAATCTCCTAAATTAGACCTAAGTTAATTAATGTTTGATTAATTAAACTTATCTACTTTCTAATCCTCATTAGTCCATTCTCCAACATTTAACTTCATTCAAGTTAATTAAACCCATGGTTTATTAACTCCAACTTGCACAACTAATTAATTTTCTCAAATTAATTAAATGGTTATTTTCTCTCACACTTGCATGAGAATATTCCTTCTTCATTTACTCCCTTCATTTACTTTCTCACCCAAGCCTTGATGGCTCTTACACAATCCATCTTGTCTCCCACAGAAACCTTAATGGCTCTTACATAAGCCTTTACTTCTCTTACATGATCCTTTACTTCTTCACCCACAAGGATTTACTCCTTACATGCTCTCTTCCCAAAATGTGCTCACACATGTGTGAGCACACATCCCCATCACATCTCAATCAATTCTTCAATCCTTGGTCCATTTCAAAATCCTCTCATCAATTAGCAACCACTGATTGGGAAAATGAATCTCAACCCTTGATTCAACCATTTTCCCTATAAATAAAAATCACTCCTATGAGAAAGGGATCCACTTTTGAAAGCAAAGTTACTATGCACAATTCCATATCCATGATTTATCTCATCCATTTTCACCATTTTAGATCACATCTTGCATCAATCTTCATCCTTATGCACAATCTTGAAGCTTGTTTCATCAAAGGGATTGGAAAAGGGCTATTATTTCACATCCATATGGCACCAATCCCCCTATGGGTTGATTTTTGGGGAATGTAGATAGATTTCATTCATGCATTGCTTGTTATTTCATGTTTTGTGTCAATGGTTTCCATGTTTATGCTTTCAAGAATCTCAAAGGGAGTTTGACTTAACTTAGCTAATATGATTAATTTTCTTGTGTTTTAATCATGTTTGGCTTAGGTTATGATCACACTCACATTTTAGTGCTAGAAGGAGGGCTTAACCACTTAATTTTAACATTTTTTGCTTGAGTTTCATGTATTTTGCAGGTTCCAAAAAATGGCATCGCCATTGAAATCACCAAAGCGTCCCTATTGAAAATGACATCGCTATTGCCAGAATAGCGCCACTATTGAGCTCATTGTTTGTTGTAGAGCCCCGCCTTTGATTTTTTACCAGAGCATCGCTATTGCTAAACTCCATTGCTATTGCAATGATATAGAATCGCTATTGAAAAATAGAGTCACTTTTGTTTTCCTACTTTTGCATTCCATCTTCAAATGGCCATATGTTGGTCTTTTTTAGAGATTTTTTTTTTTGAAATGGGATATAATTTCATGATCTATGCAATGGTGTAGGTGCTTTTCAATTTTGGTAGAGTTAAATTTTCCATTTTTGCACCTAAATTCAAATCACATTACAACTTGTTCTAGGTTGTAGGGTTTTAATGCTTAATCATTTATCTAACCCTAACATCTTGTTTTCTTAATTTCAACTAACATTTGGATCATGGATGCAGGTTTGAAGAGAAGCATGGAACATTGAAGTGAAAAAAGAATTTGATATTCATTGTAATAGTGTTTCAAATACTCATGGGGAAATAACCCACCATATGTTGCTTTCTTTCATGTATTCGGACAACTAGATTTGATTTGGGCTTTAAAATTTACCATTGCTATGTTCTTTTTCAAAATTGGTTTTGAACCCTCATTTCCTTAGTATTGTGATATTGGTTAAAATTGAACAAAACAAACACTTCCATTGGTGCTATTTAAGATGAAGTCATCATTGCAATATGGGTTAAAATTAATGAGTGTTTTTTGTGGTTGTTATGCATGTAAAATTCTAGTGTTTATCCTCTCCCCTTGCACTTTGTGTGATCTTGGGTGAAGAGAAACACTTTAAGGTTACAAAACTTTCTTTTTCTGGTCACCCTAAGAACTGGCTACATATCCTCTCCCCTTGTGCTTTGTGTGATATTGGGTGAAGAGAAATAGCATTTTTCTTATTAAGAAAGGGCCTACTAATGAGATACATCCCGCAATGGAGAACTCATCTAAGTGACTCTCAATAAAGCGTGTTTATCGATGGGATATATAAAGGTTGTGAACTTGAACAATAGTAGCTTCAATCTATGACGGAATAGCATACTGCACCTAATCCAACTTCAAAAATATGGTTTGGAAGGGAATGACTTAATTCCTTTAGTGGCTTGCGGGTGATTTATGTGTCTCAGTGTTCTCAGTGTGTCATTGAAAACCTGTGTAGAGACTAACCTTATTTTTTGAAATGTTCTTTTAAAGTGGTGCATCAGAATTTACTTCTGAGAAGTTACTTACCAAGTCTAATTTATGGTTGAGGCATAGAGCTTAAGAGTTCATTCTCTTGTACAAAATCTTGAGGTGGTGATATACCTCTATTTTCCCCTCCATAAGCTACATATAAAATCATCCCTTCGGGGCATGAGGTAGGCCCACCTCAAAGAATGTACCTACTTTCTAGGTTGTAATGATTGTCTTTTGTGAGCTTGCCAAGTAAATATTATGAAGAAGATTTTCAAAATATCTCCATTACCTTAGACATCAAACACATTGCTTGGATTCAAAACAATTTAAGCAAACATTGAACATTGGTATTAAGATTTCAAACCCTTTGGACCTAAGTGTGGATACCTTTATTAAACCCTATATTATTAAATTCCCTTAAAGATATCTTTTTTTTTTCAAAACAATATCTTTGAGGCTTCATAATGTTTGGGTCATGTCTCAATCCACATTTATTCCAAAGAAAACCTGGGGAACTGTAGCATAAACGTCTATATTTTTACATATTGAGCTTTGTGGAATAAAAGTTGTTGAAAATTATAGACATTTAGTTTGAAAACTTAATCAAGACATTGGATGTGGTAAAAGAAACCTCACTAATCAAGATTAAATCAGTTGAACCCTACACAAGTGCATGTTTATCTTTTGTCTCAGGTTCAAAACATATGGCCCTTCAAGCAATCATTGATCTTTTTAGTTTGAAATACTCCTAGGGAAAAGCATGTTCTTCAACACCTTGGTCTTGTAAACAATTCCCTCTTAGGTTCATATTAGGATCAAATCAATCTTTCCATCCAAACCAAAACATTTGTCATTTCATCTCACAAACAACTTTAGAACTTTGGATACACCAACCTCCTAGACTTGGGTAATCATCAAATCAAACCAAATCACCTTATTTAGCTAAGTGTGTGGGAATGCATCCTTTTTCATACACCTAGTTGAATTAGAAAAACAATCCATTTTGAACAAATTTATCCTAAGGTCACAAGTCTATCTTGGGGTTCATGAGTTCATTATCAATCCTTAAAACATTAAAAAATCAAACCCAAAGTCTAGTGTTGTCCAAAGTTTGAAAGTTCATCCATATCACTCACCCTTTCATTCTTCATCTCATCATTGGTCCTAAATTCCTTAGAGGTCAACAAGGTCAAAACACAAGAAAAGCATGGAATATAAACTCGATTCTTACATCATGAGTGATCTAAATCAACCAAACTATCAAAGACTTACAATACCAATTGATTATCAAAACTCACATTTATACAATTCACACATGGGATCATTATATCCTACAAACCTCAATGAGACAATGAATGTGAGTATACCCAATCTAAATTTTGGAAAACCTTTCCCTATGGTAGATTGAAGTCAAAACCTACAAATCTATCAACCAAATGATCAATACATGAGTCTTCAACAAAACAACATTATCCCATCAAATCAATACATGCCAAATGTGAATATACCAAATACAAACTTACCAAACATTAACATATCAAATCCACACTTGGTGAACTATAGAATAGATAAATTTGTGAATCACGACAATGTTGTTCAAAATACAAACAATATATTGACAACTCAATGTATTGATCCAAATCGAGGTAACACAATGCAAAATCAAGGTTACCTAAATTAAAGCAATGTGTTTCCCAACCACAATAATGTTCAATTCCAACCTATAATGCAAAATATAAACATCATCCCAAATCATAATATTGTCCAAAATTAATTTGTGCATGATCCCATGCAAATACCACAAGTGTATATTCCAAATATTCTTGACCAACAACCAAATCAACTATATCAAGGGTGTAAAAATAAAAATCAAGATCAAATTTTATGACATAAAATTGCTTCACTTTCCAAAATAGTTGATTCATTGTGCCAAGAGACATCTCCACCCAAAAATTAACACACTACCCCATTGGTTAAACCATATCATCAAAACATTGAGTTGTGTCGACAACCACATCAAGAACAACATCTTCAATATCAAGAAGTTGGATATCAAAATCGACAACCTCAACAACAAGATCAATCACCAAATCTCCAGGATCAATCACAACTAGATCAATCTCAACAAGCAAAAATCTCACAAGATGAAAAACATGAATACACTTCATTGGGATAGCCAATTGAATCAGCATTAAACAAACTACTTAATGCAAAACTCATCTCTTCCAAAAATAAGTGCTTACCACTCTATCATAAACCTCTCTTAGAATAAGAGCAGAGCTTATTATGAGTATCATAGAGAAAATCTTTATGAAACATCAAGTTGTATTCAACTCAAATATGTCATCCAAGACCTTCTTGATCGAGGAAAAATAATTGTTGAGGACAATGGTCAAGATTCAACCACTAATGATAGTAGTGACAATCTCTCCACCATAATTGTTGAAAGCAATCATCAAGATCTATCCATCAATGATCACCTTGAAGATGTTTCTACCTCATCCAGTGATCAAATCAACATACATCAAGAGTCACTTTTTAATCATGATCAAAACCCATCAACAATATCCAACAATGATCCATTTAAAGAAGCGTTAACATCATTTGATCCTACGATTAAAAACATTGACAATATCTCCACCACCATTTTTTAGGACAAAATTCAAGATCCTTTACCAATGATCATTTTGACAATATCTCTACATCACCTAACGAGTTAGAGGGTATATCTTAAGAATTTATTCTAAAGAATGATCAACATCTTTCACCAAAGTCTAGCAATGGTCCTTTCCAAGACATATTGACATTCTTTGACCTCATGGTTGTAGATATTAAAGGAATCTTCACTCAACACTTGATCCAAATCCACTCAAAGATCAAGAGGATATTTAGCCACTTCCCATGCCAAATGAAGATATCCAAGAACCCTTTGTAAGCAATCCATCCTTTGAAATTGACCCATGTCAAGAACTTGATCCAAAGCATGTTGAAAGCAATTCTAAAATCATTCAAAATCAAGCATTTGTATCTCTAAGATACTACAAGGATTTAATGGGAATTATCTAATCCATAAAAGATGTCGCAAATAAAGATCATATCCATATATCACATACTTCTCCATCTTCCCATGAGATGCTTACTCCTAATGCACATGTACATGATATTCATTCAAAACGAGAGTCCCTTACTCTTGACATTATTACACAAGAACATGAGGTTGTTGATTCCTATAGTCAAGATGAAAAATCAACATCAGGATAAGATATATGCCAAATTTAGATTGAGGACATCAAGTATGAATATATACAACATTATCAACTCAAGGAAATAGGTTTGACTGAATTGGATATTTCAAAATTGATGAAGCAGCAAAGTGAAATAACATCATCTACAGTGGTCATTTATTAGAGGATGCTTGCTAAATAGGACATCTTGAAATAGGCAGAATCAAAGCATGAAGGTGCTACTTCCACAATATTGGGGGAAATCATGTCTCAATGAACATCAATAAAGAACACGAAGAATCATGAAGTGAAACCAATGCCAATACACAACTAGCCACATCACTAATCTTCATCCACCCACTCACCCGCCACATGAATTGGGACCAACATCAAAGAGAAAGATGTCAATCAAATCCAAGAGAAGAACCTCATCAAAGAAAGAAGTAGCAAAGCATGAAGGAAAAATCAGATATAGAGTGGATACAAAAGAATATAAAGAAAGATTATCCCTATCAAACTCCATTAGTCAA
>VDFB02329673.1:0-28716 GCA_007258455.2 Sequoia sempervirens
AAAAGTTTCATTTATTGTCTTTATTTTGTGTTGAATCCAACTAGGCTAATCTTGAGGTGTAGGTTGTTTTTAGTGTTATTAGCTTTCTACTGTTTGCTGTTTGTTTTCTAGCACATAAATTCGCCCTATCACGGTTATTATTTCCCTGCCTCTCCTAGGGCCAATGATTTTGCATATGATGGCCACCTTTTGCAAAAAATCTATATCTTCTATTATCACATCTTCAAAATTGATTTCAATTGGATTCTCCTGTTCCTTCGCTTTCTTCACCAAATCTTTTTTCGTTCCTTCCTCAAATCCAAATTCCTTCTTTTTCTCAATATTTCTTGTATTTTCCTGCTTCACTGTTCTTTTTCAAATTACTTTTTTATTCTTTCTAACATTATTTCTTTGAATTCTTGGGTTTGGATGGAGATTATTTTCTTTCTTATTTGCAAATTTCTTTATGGTTGCTTCCCTTATTTCTGGTTGTTTTCTCCTTCTAGGGTTCATCTCCAGATTATTGGGCCAAGTGATGTAATGTGGGACTTTGAAATCGATCCTTCGCTTATCTTCTTCCCATCTTTGTCTTCTACACAATGTTCCTTCTTTTCCTACTTCATGATTCATTTTCCTCCATTCATCTTGGTTTTTGTATTTTATTTCTTCTATTCATGTTTTCGCTGTTGTCCAATCTATTTTTCATAAGTGTGAATTTTCTTTCTATAGTTCACTTATTTTTTTGCTAGTAGAGCCATTTTAAATCTGGGTTTTTATGAAAAATTACTATATGTATATATTATTTTTTTTATTATAAAAGATCATAGACTTCCACAATCCATGAAATTGGTCAAAATTTCTTATGGATTAGATTGTGTGATAGTTTTTCATCAATGTTTCAGAACATTTTGTGAGCCATCATGAAAATGATAGAGCATTTTTAGAGATAGAAAAATAGATTAGTAGACCAAGATAACTTAAAAAGAGAGAGGTGAGAGGGGGTTGGCATAGGAAACAAGACAAGAAAGATGACCAAACCAATCAAGAAAATAAGGAATAAAAATAAAAATCACCAACCTAAGGAATTATTTATATTATCCATGTTTTAAACATTTACTTTTTGCTTTGACCTTTTAGGGGAGAGATAGAGAGGAATTACTTATTTTCTCTATGTTTTAAGCATGTTCCTTTTGTTTTGGTCCTTTCTTCTTTAATATTTGGTTTTTATTTATCTTTTAGGTTGGTGTGGTTTTTTATTTTTATTCCTTATTTTCTTGTTTGGTTTTCTCATCTTTCTTGCCTCGTTCCTTGTGCCAATCCCTCACCCCTATCTTTTTAAGTTATCATGGTCTATTACTAATCTATTTATTTATCTTTAAAAACACTCTATCATCCTAATGATGAATCACGAAGTGTGATCTAAAAAATTGGTGAAAAGAACATTGAACCTAGGAAAGAAAGGTGCAACATTAGTATTTTCTTCCTCCTCCACTAGTGTTACCACATTTGGAGCTAGACCTTTGACCATCCTTAAAATTTGGTAACGATTAGTACTTGTTCTTACATTCTCATCAGGCATATGATGAATTTTTAAAGGGAAGTTATAGCCAATGCTTCCCAAGGTCGAACATCAAGCATACTGGCATAAAGATCTACCTCAAATACAGGCAAAGCATGAAATTCAAAAGGAACTTTATAAGTCTCAATTTTTTTGATAATCTCTTGCCAACCATCCATAATCCTTCACCATGAGCATATTTTACTATAGGTTCATCAACACCTATAATCTAAATATGAGGTGCACCACTTGGTCTTGCTACAAGTTCTTGAACTAATGTTACCCACTAGCTTCCTTGAGCAATCTAAAAATCAATTATGTGTAAAAAAATTTTGTCTATGAACACCTTTGCAATGGCACCATTCGTAGCCCTATAAACAAATTTGAAATAAGGGAAAACATTATAAAGAATTTTCATATAGGAGAGAAGTTCATAACTAGTCAAATCTTTGCAATTCAAGGCTCTGTAAATCCTTCCTCCTAAAGAATGCAACCTTTCCACAAGACCTTCTAGCATATATGCACCTAACTATTCCATTGGATCCCCAAATATTGAAAAAAAAATTCAACTCTACAATCAATTCTCCTGCCTTCACTTGATGATTACCAACAAAAAAATTTGCACATTCGATGAATTACATCCCCATGTGGTTTCTCCAACATAATAGCTTGGTTTTGTTCCCAAGGAGCATTTTTGGACCAAAAAAACTCAACTTCTAATTCTACTTCATACAATATTTCTACTTTAATGCATTGATTCTCATTAACTGGTTGTTGGTGCAAGTTCTCTACTACCATGTGGCTATTTGTATTATTTGTTTGTGGGAAAACATGATACAAACTTTGGTAAAAATATCATTATGTCAATTAAACCCTATAAATTCCACTCTGAATTTGTTGTAAACATGTGCTCCTCAAATGCATTTTCCATGTTTTTTGGATCATTACTTTCAGGCTCCAATAGTGCAATAGATAGTTGATCAAAGAAGTGAATGAAATTCCTTGGCTAGTTGCTACTCTGGTGTCCTCTATCTTGGGCAACTATAGTCTTTGCAAACTAGAAACATTGAGAATCCCAAGAACATGTTTGTGAAGTCTTTGATGAAATTGGGCTTTTAACAGTTGATGAACTTCACATACATAAAAATCCCTCATGTGAATGCATGCTACTATGTTGCAACAATTGTTATGGTTGAAGGAGTTGTTATCGTTGGAATTACAGCTGGGGAAATTGCTTATCTCAAGAAATGCCACGCCAACAACAAAAATATTGGTACATTCTAGATAGTATCATTGTTGTAGGGGAATAATGGAATGGACTAAGCATTCTCAATGGAAAACCAATTTTATGAAAATTGATTTTGCAAAAACATATGACTGAATTGAATGATCATTTATAATTTTTGTGTTGTTAGGTTTTGGTCCCATGTTTTTGTGCTCAATTCAAATTCTTATGCTTGCATTGTTATCAATGGTCATCAGTTCTTGTCATTTGGTCTATTTCATTAAATACGATAAGGATGGCCTCTTGTTGGTTGTTGAGAGGTTTGACTATTTTTTGACTCATTTTATTTTTAAAAAATATACTTAATTAATCTTCCCAATTCCCCCAAAAAATCATTAATGGTCACTTTGTAGACGATTCATTTCTCACTCCCTTAAAAGAGGATAATGTCAAACAAGCTCTTTAATGCTTTTATACCTTTTGTTTAGCCTTTAGTTCAAGTATTCAGTGGTAAACATTGAGCAATGTTATTAAAAATAATTTCTTCCCTAGCCTACTTGGTTCAAGTATTCAATGACCAAAAACTCAATGTTATAAACAATCCTTTCTTCCCTAGCCTACTTGGCTCAATTATTTTGGTTGGAAATGGATTAATCATGGAAAGACTTTTAGATTTCTTGGCATATTTTTCATTTCAAGTTTCTCCCTCTTCCCTATGGCACATTATCGTTAATCATGTTAAGAGGAAATTATCTTATTGAATCACCAAACCTCTTTCTTTTGTAGAAAAATTTAAGGTTTATTCTATTTTTTTAGTGCCTACTCATGTAAAGATTTGTATACTATGAGAAGGGTGATTTTTGTAATGGATTAGCTATCAATTACAAGTCCATTTCATGGTATCCTATGAGCACTTGCCATGATAGAGCTCTTTTTATATTTCCTTGGGTTTGTACTCTAAAGTTTTTCTATAGCAAGGATTACAAATCTCCTATATTTTTTTTTCAAAGACTAAACAATTTTTTTGTCTTGGATGGTGGCCAAAATGAAATGCAAGCTCTTCAATAAATATTTTGAATCCTTTTAGATACTTGTTGATTCTATTCTTTAGAAATTCTTAAAAATTGGGGTTAGGTGCAATAAGATTTTAGTGAAAAGATTGGAAATTACCATTTTATAACTACAAAACTCACAAATCATATTCATAGCTCTCCCCAAATATGGATATGATGCAAAAACTTAATGATAAAGGGCCTTACGGTTCTCAACTATTTTATAGCAACATAGATTTAAAATTGTTTGGACATCCATTCTTGAAGCAAAGCTTGCTCACCTTTTTCCATGTATTCTCTACAAGGATCCTCTCATTGGATCTAGATTGATCCACCTAGGAGTTGTAAGTCCTCATCCTTTTGTGGATAGTAGGATACTCTCAATCATCTTTTCTAATTTTTCACTAGAGCCTACCCTACTTGGAATTGAGTCCATTACTTGTTTAAGCCTTTTAGATCATAGCCTTTTTCCTAGCTTATGATTATTTTAGGGGATTGATTCAAGCTTCTTACTATTTATCCACCCAAATATACACTATTTTCAGCATATAAATTTTATTCAACACTTGGAAAGACAAAAATGTAGCTCTTTTTTTGGAGCTTATGTTGGTATTTACTTCTCTATGCATATTAAGTCAATGATTTAATCCAATGTTCTATCTCCCTCTTCCCCCCTCTATTTATCTTTTCGTCCCTATCTCTGCCTCTCTCTCCATTGAATCCATAAATTAATTAATATCTTCCTAATTTAGATGTTTTTTCAATTGTGTTTAGATCATTTGAAGCTACCACTTCTGCATTGGCCTACCAATTGATCTCATGTACTACACAAATGTATGCAAAAAAAAAGACCAAAAATTTTCCTAATTGAACTTTCATACCTCTTCGGCATACCCATTGCATACCAAGGTATGATTGCTAGTTTTTTTTTTTTTTACTTGTAAAATATAATTTTGTTATTGCATATAATTGCTTGAGCATGTAGTAGTTACATAAATAATTTTGGATGAAATCTGTACAAAAGTAGTACCTATAGTGACATGGTGTTAAGCACAATAGTTTATCTAAAAATTGATTATGTATGCTTGTTTCTAAACCTTTCTTCATAGATTGGTAGGGAATAGGTGTCAATGAAGGTTGTTTAGACTCTAGAGACATCAATGTAAAGTCACATTCTATTGTTGATTATATTAATATATTTTGGCATATGGCACTGATGCTTAGTTTTATTTTTCAAGTTTCTGAGGAAAATTATGTTAGAATTGTGAAACAAGCACAAAACCACGAGCCACAGGATCAAACAACAAACAAAACACCTTCCATGTAAGAGATTTGCAAAACAATATGTACAATTATCTTCAACAAGAAAGAGCTACAGAAAAGAGAAAAATTTCAAGAAAATATGAAAGCTATAGATATTCTCCCATTCATAATTACAATGAGATCAATCCTTATAAAAGGAGATCAAGAAACCCTAAAGTGAAACCTAAAAGGGAAACCCTAGTGTGTACACTTAATAATGAATAAATAATTAATTATTAATGTGCCTAAGTTTAGCTTAAGTAACTAAAGTGATAAGTGACTTAATTAATTAACCAATATGATTAAATTAATTAAGTAAAACAACTTATTACTCTAACACCCCCCCTTAAGATGAACTTAGGAAGTAGTTAAAACACTAAGAAAAAGATGCATGAAAGCAAAGATGGGTCCCAACAAACAAGGCCAAGTAAGGTACCCATGTACAAAACAGTAAGATCTCTATAAAGCGGAGAAATAGAGAAAACCTCGTGGGAAAAAAAATCTACTCCAAGAAGAGATCAAAGGCAATTGAAGGTCTCAAAAGCTCCAAATCAAGGAAATGTCCCTAAAAGAACATGTAGAACATCACGTATACGAAGAAGTCGCAAACTCTCGCCGAAAAGATGATCAAGCATGCTGTCAAGAACCTTCGCTGAAGATAGGATGATCATGATCAAGAAGACAGCAATCTACATGAGTGCCCCCAATGACACTACTTGAATCAGATGGCAAACAAAGGAAAACACCTTGAACTTGAAGATATAGATGGTAAAGGTACCAAAAAGTTTGAAGAACTCTGATCAATCAAGGAAATGGAAGGTTGCCTCCAGAAATAGGAATGAAAGAGTGTCCATATGGTAAGTGATCCACTTCAATCAAATGCATGGTAACTAGTCGCTACATCCGCCTAGTGCATAGGAACAAAAACTATATACAAAGCTCACTCCAACGAAACCATGGAAGCATTAACACGAACATTATAATACCCACCCATAATGTTGAAAAGGGAGAGGTGTGATGGGTACACTGAAACTGAATGCCAAAAAGTAGTGCATGAAGAGGAAAACAAGAACATCTGAAGGTGCAAACATGAAAGTACAAGCTGATAGAAAGGATGTGAAAACAAAAGTCACATACGCATGAGAAAGGTATGAAGGAAAACAATGGAAAACATCAACCCCATGGCACTTTATATCATAGTGCGAGTACAATAAGGCACAAAGTGATGTGCAAGAATCCAAAATACATGTACAATGTTGAGGCACTTTATCTCAGGCGCTTACAAAAAAAGAACATGCATACAAATGATGTCTACAATGTCCAAAATAGGACATGTTGAAAATACAATTATCTTATTAAAAGAGGAAACTGTAGCACCATGATGAAGTACATGAAAAAACATGCACTTTCAAAAAAAATGGCACCCAAAAATGTGTCCGATGCAGAAGATATGGCCCATCAAAGTCTCTAAAACTAGAACTGAACAGCTACAGCACTGAGAAAACAAAATTCTGGAAAAAACCAAAAGTCAAAACTAGAGAATACCTACACCATTGCGAAGAGTGAAATTTTACCCCATTTCAAAAAACATTGCACGAAAAGATCAGTATGGCCGTGATATGGCCTCTCGGAAGTTGAGGTGCAAAATGAAAGCCCAACGGAGAGGGGTTGAGAAGGGCAAAAAAGGATCTCTGCCAAATTTATCAAAACACCACCGTGAATCACGGAGTCTCCAAATTTAGTAATTGGGGAAAAACTTCTCCAATTCAAGGATGTAGATTATTTTAAAAAATAATTGCAAAAATACATTCTTTTTTTTTTATTTTTAAAAGAAAAAAGCAAAAGAACTTTTTACATTTTTAAAAAGCATATAAAATTTACATTTATATTTTTGTTTAAAAAAAAAATATAAAAACTTTGTTTTTTTTTTTAAATAAAAATAAAATATAATTGTGGGGCACACACCCCACCATGGGATGGAAGGTATCAAGATAGGTTCAGGTGTCAAGACCTACACAGACTGGGTAGTTCCCTTCTTTTTTTATTTTTAAAAACAAAAAACTTTGTAAAGATTTTAAATTTTTGAAAGCTTTGTAAAAAAACAAATTGTTTTTACAATGATTTCTTTTGAAAAATTTCTTCCATAAAAATAATTTTTTTTTGACGAAATTTTTTAATACCTCGATCCAAGGCATAAACATACACAAAAAATTTGCTTCAAAGGTCAACTTTTCAGATTTTAACAAATTATATATGGAAATAGGGGTTTTTGGGCCTTCTGAGTGCAATGGTGAGGTCCGTTTGGGCTCAAAAAGCTCTAAAAATTTGAGCACCCTCTAGATCTGGCACAAAAGCCCTTTCTTCAAACCCTCATAGGTGTGACAAACAAAAGCCAAATTTGACGAAACAAAGGTTGATCTTGACTATTCCGATAGCTCTGGATGCAATAGAGAGGTCTAATTTGATCCTGGATGCACTGAAAAATTACCACCTCCAAAATTTGCAAAACAAACAAAGAGGATTCAGATCTGAAGTTTGCAACCCTTGTTGAAGAAGAAAAACCTCATAAATTGAGATGGGGTCCATTGAATCCACGCTCTGATACCATGTTAGAATTGTGAAACAAGCACAAAACCATGAGCCACAGGATCAAACAACAAACAAAACACCTTCCACACAAGAGATCTGCAAAACAATATTTGTAATTATCTTCAACAAGAAAAAGCTATAGAAGAGAGAAAACTTTCAAGAAAATATGAAAGCTACAGATATTCTCCTATTCATAATTACAATGAGATCAATCCTTATAAAAGGAGATCAAGAAACCCTAAAGTGAAACCTAAAAGGGAAACCCTAGTGTGCACACTTAATAATTAATGTGCCTAAGTTTAGCTTAAGTAACTAAAGTGATAAGTGACTTAATTAATTAACCAATATGATTAAATTAATTAAGTAAAATAACTTATTACTCTAACAAAGATTCTTCACAATGACAAGTTTACTTATAATCAACAATATAATGCAACTTTAGCAAACTTCAATTTCAAACTAAGCAATTTCAAGGTTATATTTTGGCATATGGCATCAATGCTTAGTTTGTAATTGAAGTTTGTGAGGAAAATTCTTCACAATGACAAGTTTCTGATGTCACATCAATCATATTGTAATTGAAGTTTGTAAGGTTTCAAAGTTTATCCCCTATTGATATGATCATTGTAGTACAATTAAGGGACTTCATTATTATTTCCATTTTTTTAATAATAATACCTTTTCTTTGTCAAGGTTGATTGTACTAGTCACATTTGGTGTGACTTAGGCTTTGTGAGATTAAAATTTTGTGAACATCAACTTTTTTCTTGGCTACCATTTAATTACCTTGAATATTTTTGAGGAGAAGGCTAGTATGAATTGGAATGAAAAATGTTTCATGGAATGGGTTATTAGCCAATTCAATGCCTAGAATTAGAGTGACAACAACAAATTTTAAATAATTTTTTGAATAAGTTATTGTAGAATAATATTGAAATAGGATTTTCTCCAAATATAGTTTTCCCTGGAAATTTATTTTTTTAACTGCATGTTTGCCATCTAGAAATCATATTTTGTTATTTCTTGTAATTAAGAATGCTACATAAGAACTTAGAATCTTGATTGGTGTAGTAAGGATGCCACCTATGAAATTAGAAATCTTGAGTAGTACATAAGGAAGTAAGTATTTCGTCTAGATTACTTGTCCAGAGGCCTTCAAGGTTATTGTGGTTTTCTTTTTTGCTTATGATATGGAGTTATTTGATAGTTGGAGATCAACAATCATCATCTAAGATTTTCCATTATCATTATCTTTTCAATGATTTATTTCAAAAAAATCTATCCATGCAAGCACAAGTAGCTTCAATAGTGCTTAACATCATTAAAAATTGCACACAAGATATTTTGATAATTTTTGTTTGGCATTGGCATAGACTAACCAATCTTTCAGTAGTAAATTCTCAATTATTTGTTTCCTTGATTATATTTTTGGAATTTAAGCAACCATGTAACAAACTATTTGTTTCCTTGATTATATCTCTAGCATTTTAAGTAACCATGCAATAAACTATTTTTCCTCTCTTTTCAGAATAAGAATCAAATTGTGCAAAAGGGCGCTTCGACAACTTTAACAACTTTACATACTCTCTCAACCCAACAAGGTTTTGTTTAACCTTTTAGCCACTACATTCAATTGCCATGTGTAGAGTGTTGTCCTTCTCTTAACAATACCATATTGAACACCCAAAATACTGAGAGGGGGGGTGAATCAATGTTCCATTAAACCATTTGATCATAATCCATCCAAATAACTAAACACGTCCAACAGTAATAATGAATGAAAGCATGAAACAATCACAAGATCACATAACACATGAACACTAGTATTTTTATGTGGAAAACCCAAAAAGGGAAAAACCACGGTGAGGATTAGCTCACAATATATTATAACCGATTATAAGATATTACAGAAAGGCTCATTGCTAGGAGGACTCACTGTCCACAGAAAGAACGATATATAGAAGATAGAATGGAAACAACCAAGATGTGAACTGATACAAAGTGCACCTTCCTTATGCTAAATTCAGTTCCTTTGAAGCTCAATATACTGACTTTATGTACTTCAACTTCAACAAATACAAAATACAAAACACTGCTCTACTTTACATTTGCTCATTATTCACAACATATATGCTATTATTTGGATCATGTACATACAAAATTCTCATACTCACATATATCATCTCTCTCTACAACCTCAAAATTGTCTTGCATATATACCCATTTCACCCGCATACATCAATTAGGTCAGCCTAATTAGATGTAGCCCTAAATTAAATCAAAATTACCTTTTCGGCTTCATACTTGAACCAAAGCATCTTCGTGCTTAAACCAAAACATGCAATACTTAATTTAGGTTGGCATAGACCTAGAATAGATCTCACTAACATCCACATTACATATTCAATCACCACAACACACACCAAGAATTAGGTCGGCCAAGAATTATACCTAATCACAAAATATGCTAACTAATCACGCACCATCTGGAATATGCAATGTACTTAAACACCTGTACGAAATCTCCCAAAATTACAAAGTATGATTCTTATAACCAAAGGAGTGTGGGGTAGTTTACACATACCCACTTGCACTATACATAGCCAAAAATCTGTATGGCGAAATACTATCACTTGTATCTTTCAAACTATACATCCAAACCAACTAAAATATTGAACACAAATGCAAATTATAGTCAGGAAAAACATACTAGCACCGCATAAGTAGATCTTAGATATGAGAGAGTGCATATCAAAATACCGTATCAAGGTATCTCCATTATCGGATTAGCTCTATTCACCATATTAGTGTAGATATCAACAACCAATGTTGACATCAATGACAACACATTAAGGGGATCCTTCTTCATTCTTTCAACATACCAGTGTGATTCCAAAATGCATCAAACTCCTTAGAGTAAAACTCCCCACTATTATCTCACCTTAAGTCTTTTGATTTTCTTATCAATTTGATTCTTCACAAGTGCTTTAAATTCTTTAAATTTGTAGAACGCCTCAAACATTTTCTTAATAAAATACACCCAAGCATGTACATAGTAATCATCAAGGAAAGAGACATGACATTGGGGCTTACCAATTGAGTGCATATCTACAAGACAAAAACATCATTGTGAATCACTTCCACTATCTCCCCTGTTGAGGTAGTTCCCAAAGCAAATTGCACTTTCTTTTTCTTTCTGAACACATAATGTTGATAAAACTCAAATCTACTAGAATAATTTGAAAGGCCTACCATATTTTATCTTAACAAGGTTGTTAAGGTGATGCCACAACCCCCTGATTATAGTGTGGACATTAATTGAGCTATGTAATGTTGTTATCTCTAGCATGAAGAGTGTCCATGTTTTATTTGTATCTTGTATCTTGAAAAAGTTTGATGAACCCAAAAAATATGAAGTCTTGTTTTCCCTTATTTTAAATTTCTTCCAATTGTAAAATATAATTTTATTATTGCATATAATTTCTTGAGCATGTAGTAGTTACAAAAATAATTTAGGATGAAATCTGCACAAAAGTAGCACCTAGAGTGACATGGATCTTAGGCAAAAGAGTTTATCTAAAAAATGATTTTGTATGCTTGTTTCTTCATATATTGGTAGGGAATAGGTAACAATGAAGGTTGTCTAGACTCTAGAGACATCAATGTAAAGTTACATTTTATTGTTGATTATATTAATATATTATAGCCTATGGCATCAATGCTTTAGTTTTATTTTTCAAGTTTTTGAGGAAAATTCTTCACAATGCCAAGTTTTCTTGCATACTTCAAATACAATATGAATAATGTTACATAAAGATTTGTGTTATAGTGAACACAAAATTTTGCATTGGCTTGCATCATTACCATAAAGTATTTAACAATTGATTTCTTGTTACTAGTCTTGGTTCTGGTTCGAGTTTGGATTTGGAGGTTTGGTTTGCCGGTTTAGTAAAAAACAAATTGGAGTTGGGTTAGTTGGGTTCATTTGGATTGTCCATATAAAAACATATAAAAATTATATATACACACACATACATATATACATATATACATATTGTAGACACTTAAAAATATCCCGGTCAATATCGCACACTTAATTTAAATTACTAACACCATTTCTATCCTAATTTACCCTATTTTCATCTATTTCATTAAATAATGCCAATTGTTTAATTAAATTCATTATTTTCCTCTATTAATTGGATAATTAATATTATTTGATTAATTTACCCTTCCACACTAATTTTCATCTCATTTGATTAAATAATATAAATTATTTAATTAAATCTACTAATTTTAATCTCTTTTGATTAAATAATGCAAACTATTTAATTAAATGTCATAAATCCTACTTTAATTAAATGATCCTAATTGTTTAATTAAATCCTTAAATTCCCTTCACTTGCACAATTAAATAATTTCTTAATTATTTAATTGACTAATTTCTCCAATTCCTACAATCATTCAAAGAATATTCTCATGAAATATTCCTCCAATTTGAATTAAAATATCTCCCTCCACATGGAAATATCTTGCACATGCCTCCTAAAATCATGGGATTTGTGTTTGTCTCAAGAAAATTTGAGCCCTTGATTAATATATTTGATCCATGTCATTATTCAATCTCATCCATGGATTTGATCTTTGATCCATTCCATCCTCAATCTTTGAATTGCATCATTGATTATCCAATTCGATCCTAGCCATTGAATCATCCAAAAAGCTTATAAATAGTCCTCTTTTTTATGAGAATTACATTCACAATCCAATTGAGCAACTAAACTATAACCATTTTCATACTCATCTTGAGATCAATCACCCTTTTGTGAATCACCATTGATATCCTTTCATCAATCTTGAAGCTTTACATGATCAACATAAATGGATTAGACTTGGGACTAAGCATTCCACATTAGCTCCAACGATAATCCCCAATGGGATTAAGGTTTGCAAATGTTAATTAGGATTTCCATTTGAATTACATTGTTCTTTCATGCTTTAATGGAGTTTTAATTAGGAAAATTTGTAAATGATCTCAGTGGAACATGGTTTAATGTGGTTAATTTATTGATTTCTTAGTCAATTTTCATTTCATTGATCATGTTAACCTTCCATGTTCACATTCTCTAGCTATAGACACTTGAATTTGACCACTCCCATATGGTCAAATTCACCCTTGTCTTCTTCTATCCTGCATCACTAAACCATGTTAATTAAATAATTTATTATTTAGTTAATATTTTATCCCAACCTAATGTCTCCTAAGGTGTTTGATTAATTAATTTAATATCTTACCTTATTCCTCTCTAAATTAAATAAATGGTCCAATTTATTTAATTTACTCACTTTGCCTAAATGAATTAAAATCAAATTTTAAATTCATGATTTCTCTCTCCTTGTCACATCCTCCATAACCTTCCTCTAATCCTGATTAACTTGCCTAATCATATCATTAGGATATGCGCAAACCTCTAATCTTTGATTAGTGTCACATCCTCCATAATTTTCATGTTGGTCTTAATACCCAATTAACTTGCCTAATCCTCCATTTGCACAACCTAAATCATTAATTAAGCCTAACCTAATCCTTATGACATTTATGGCATGTACCTTAGTCAACTTTCATTAATAGCTTTCTCCATTTGGAGAAGTCATCTCCACCCTCGAAGGAATTTGAAATTCCTTTTTATTCTCCCCATGCATCCTATGTGGAATTTTTAATTCCACTTTATTTCTCCAACACCTTTGGAGGAATAAAGGACCAATTTAAAATTCCTCCCCAATACCAAGGTCAAGTCTCCAAAATCAAGGGAGATTTTAGAAAAAACATTAATTCTTCTATTTTCACATCATCCCATAATGTGGGTAGATGAGACAAGACTCACCTTCTCCACCTCATGGTCATGTCATCTCCACATCACTTCTCCTTGTCCACCTCATTTTCCACATGGCTACATGAGAGGGCTTGTGAGTTCTCAACTCACCCTAGCCATTGATCTTCCCCTCTTGGATCAATCTTGGCCATCCATTTATTTAGAGACCCTTTCCCTAAATATAGTGATTTTGGCATCAGTTGGATCTATCACAAAAAAATCACTAACTCACTCAAGCAATCACACACTTAGCCATCTTGCACCCAAGCTTGAAACTACCATTGTTGCAACACTTTGAACCCTCATATTGCATCCAATCACTTATCCATGGCCTTCATTGCATCCCTCATTGCATCCACATCATTTTGAGCATCATTTTGAGCTATTTTTCCAACAAAGGAGCACATAAATCTTCAACAAAGGGCCAACCGAAAGCATCATATAAACAAGGTAAAATTGCTTCTTGTTTCTTTTGTTTGGATGTAACTTTGTTGGTATGGCTTTCAAACTTGATATTTCCAAAGCTTATGAAAAAAAATTGTGGAGTTTTCTTCTTAATTTTTTAGCTAGGTTTGGTTTCAATCAAACGGCGGTGAATCTCATTTCTAAATGCATATCTACTATCAAATACTCGGTACTGGTCAATGGGCTTCCTCATGGATTCTTCAATGTTGGTAAAGGGATAAGACAAGGTGATTCACTTTCCCCCTATCTCTTTATTATGGTTGTTGATGTCTAAAGCCAAAATGTTTCAAGAATGCTAAGGGATGGGTCTATGAAAGGTGTCAAACTCACAACCTCCCTTGAACCTTCAAGCATCCATCATTTTGTGGATGATACCATCCTCTTTGGGAAAGCTTTTGTGGCAGAGGCTAGGAAATGCAAGAATTTTCTAAACAATTATGCCTCTAGCTCAAGCCAATGCATAAACTATAATAAGATTATGATCTACTTCAATAGCACACAGGGCCTTCAAGATAGAGTGACTATTGTGTTGGGCTACAAGAGTGTGCCCCTTCCTTCTATGTACCTTGGTCTCCCTCTCATAGTTAAGGAAGTTCCACCTAGCTTTTGGAAATCTATCTTTGAAAGAATGTAGATAAAATTGGTTGGATGGAAAGGCTCTACCATTAGCCATGTTGGTAAATTACAACTCCTGGTTGTTGATCTTTAAGGGATCCTAGTTTATTTTCTTTCCATTTTAAAAATTCCTAGATATATTACTAAGAAATTTGAAATAATTTAGAGGAATTTTCTTTGGTCTAGTAGAAAGGAAATTTTTTTTGGCTTTGCTAAGTTTGGATACTATTTTTCTTCCTAAATCTAGTGGTGGTCTTGTCATAAGAAAAATCCAACCAACTAACAAAGCCCTACTTGCGAAGGTTGGTTAGGACCTACTAAGGAACAGGAAGGACTAGTGCATGTTTCTAAATGCAAAGTATCTCCACAACATTCCCTTGATTAGTTGCCTCTTAAATGATCACCTAGTGGCTCTTTGATTTGGAATAATATTTCTAGGATCAAAAATATGTTGCACTTTGGGTTGAGATGGAAACTTGGTAATCGAAATAAAATTATGTTCTAGGAGGACCCCTGGCTACTCGAAATACCCCTCATTCAATCTGACTTCAAGAATCTAATGGCCCTAGCCACGGTGTTTTTGGAAAAAATGTGAGAGACTACTTGTGCTGGAAACTTGGTTCCTTGAAGTGGAAGATGCTTGCATGTTGTTGCCCTCATTCCTTGAAGTTGAGGTACCTATCTAAGAATCTTCAGGTTATTCTCTCTCTAACTAGGATACCCATCTCTACTCAGGTGGATGAATTCTACTAAACTAGGGAAAGCAAGGGTAATCTCTTTGTAAAATCTAGCTACAATTTGTTATCTCTACAAAGAACACATAATAGTATTTGGAAACATGTGTGGAATAAGAAACTTACACCAAAAATATTTATTTTTGGTAGACGACGAGTCATAACAAGATCCTCACATAAGAAAACCTTTAAAGGAAAAAGGGATTTCAAATCCCTAACAGATTTATTCTATGTAAAAATGATGAGGAGTTTGTCCCTCACCTATTACTCCACTATATGTTTGTTGCTAAAGTTTGGTGATTTTATTTTCAAAGGTTAGGTATTCATTGGACCATGAATGGTGATCTTAAGAGCTTTGTTGATAACTGGACCGGTCCCTTTCACCACCCTCTACCTAAATAAATCTGGTGACATGTCCCTCCCATTCTATGCTAGTGTCTATGGAAGGAAAGGAATAACCAAAATTTTAGAAATGTGGAACAAAGCCCAAAGGGGGTCTTTAGTATTGGATTAAGACTTATTACTAAGAATGTATCCTTGTATGTTTGGAAACCTCTAGAAAAACCTCCCTTGGTCTTGGATATCACTATGGAAAATTCCTGGAACATGACCTTAGACGTCAACTCCTTTGAAAATTCAAAAGCTTTGGATAGGCTTAGCATTGTTTGGAAACCCCTGCTAATGGTTGGTACAAACTTAATTTTCATGGTGTGATGAAAGGAAATCCTGGCCTAGCTAGCATTGGGGGCGTTATCATAGATCAAAATGGAATACTGGTGGCAAGATTTTTTGGTGGAATAGGGATACAAACTTCTATGACAACTAAGTCAAGGGTGCTCCTAGGTGGTGTCAGGTTTGTTGTTACTCTTGGAAAAAAAGAACCAAAATATAGAAAGAGACGCCAAAGATGTGATTGACTCTATCAATAACAATTACTATCAAGGGTGGAATATCAAGGATTTTTTTTTGGACATACAATTCTTACTCAATGAATTTGAAAGAAGGAAATTAACCCACATCTTTTGTGAGGGAAATAGAGTGCCGAATCTTTGGAAAATTTGGATTCTTCGTGGGAGTCAACTAAATGTTGGAGAAATCTGGTGAGCCTCCCCTTGAATGTATAATGATTTATACTTGAGGAACAAAGGAATCTTAAAATTGTTTATGATGATTTCTAACATATCCTTGATGGACTAGTACACTTGTCTTCTCAGGTCCTTGCTCTCAATATGATATGGAAATTTTTTGATGATATGGATGGGTACGTGTGGATGACTGGATTGTGGTGGGGTTATTTTATTCTTTGTAGTGGGTTTCCCCGTGAGTTTAATGTCTGGTCAAATTGTCATTCATACAAGGCTTCTCCTTACAATTCGAGCCTTGTCATTTCAAACATGTGGGTAGCTAAAATCTTACTCAAAAATTTGCTTAAGTATGGGCTAGTAAAGGTAATGATGGCATTTCTCTATGCCTCAATGTACTTAATCAATGCTTGCAATGGCTCCACAATCTTAAGCCTCTCAAAAATTCCTACTTGTATATGGAAAAATCTTACTACCTTAATTAGGAAATATTTTTAAATATGTTATGGTGATTATCTCTTTGATAAGTTGTCTATGTTCATTTCCCTTTTGCATTTAAAAAATTCTCATTCTGCTAACTCTTGTGACTATTTGCTATCTACGTGTGAAAATGGGAGGAGACCGCACGAGAACTGAACCTAGTTCCTGTGAAGAATTTTGTTGAGATGCTCTGGTCTAGCATATTTGTGTTGAAGGAGGTATCACACCTTTAATGGAGTGCCTAAAAGGGCATGATGAGAAAATTTCTACTCAATTTAAGAGCTCTTGGTGTGATAGAAGGGTCGTAGTGGGAGGGATTTCATTTGAGATCAATGAAGAGGTTATTGCAAAAGCTACGAGGCTGCCCTATTTGGTACAAAAGCTTAAAAACTACATGAAAGTGCAAGACATGGAGAGTATGTAGACCTTCTTCAAGGAAAATGAATGGCCTACGAAGCTGCATGCAGGTTTTGATTAGAACAAGATCCCTAGACCATGGGATCAGGTGTGTTTGGTTTTAATGAAGTATATCACATTAGAAGGTTAGTTTAAAGCTTTTTACTTTTACCATTTTCCTTTGTTGAATCACCTCTACTATAGAATGCTTATCAGTTTCCCCTTCTTCTTACTTTCATCCCTTGAAAGTTTGGTTAAAGAAGCCATGGGGCTTGTGGAAAAAAATCTTGATAAACCATCCCCTCTACGCCTGCATCAAGGGCTTATCCTCTATATTTATCATTTCCACCTTGTCCTCTGCCCTCCAAAACCCATTTCTACTATTAGAAACAAGGAACCAGAGCCCTCTAATCAATCCCCTACTAAACCCTCTTCAATTTTCTTTGTTGTCCCTCCTAAGGAATACAAACCTAAGCCCCAACCAAAAACAAGAAGACTGGTGTGGTTCTGGCCTAATCCAAGGTTTTCGCTGGTCTTTGTGAGCTAAAAAATACATCCACTAAGAAAGAAGGAAAAATTCCCATCAAAGCCAAGCCTAAACCAAAGAAAGGAAAAAAGTACATCACCTTTCATGTTGAGGAACCTCCCATAGATAGTGATGAAGATGACTTTTTTGCCAAAGAATCTCAAGGGGATAGGATGGTGGCTATTAGTGCTAAGATGGGGTGGAACATGAAAGTGTTTGGAGGTCCAATAGGCTAGTGAAATACAAAAAGGAGATACTGGTGGATGATATTTCTAGTAGCTCAAAGCAAGAAAAAGGCTAGGAGGATAGAAAACATGACATGGTTGAGGAGACTGAAGAGTACATGGAAGAGCCTAGTCTCTTCCCTGAGATGAATCATATGATTCAAGAGGAATCCACACTAGATTCCTCCAATCATAAGGCTCAAGTGGAAGAGACCAACATGTCTGATGTTGAGAAGGACAAATATCCCAACAACCTAGTTGCTTGTGTTGCCAAGATGGAAAGGAACTTTACGAGGCTGAACCGGTTCACAATCAAAGTCATCCACCACTCTGTTGTCACTTTTTTGGCAGTGTTGAAAGATGAGGTTGACAAGAAGACTAATAAGGTTGAACCTAACAATAGTTGGGTTGGGGATGATGTGCTAAAACTCCTCATGGAGGAGTGGGAAGGTATTACTAAGCGATGGGTGGTTTTGTCTATTTTTGGTGGGTTATTTTTTTGTTGTCCCTCTGTTGTCTTTGTGTTTGGACTTTAAGATATAACTAGTTTTTTATTTTTTATATGAACTCTAGCCCTATGGGCTCCTCATGTTAAGGTACTGCACCTTGAAAATTTAGCTTATATTATAAAAAATGTCTAATAATTACAAATCTACAAGGTTGATTTGGGATCTTGGTAAACTCAAGAGCTTCTTAGCTTGTTATTGCCTGAGGACAAGCAATCTTGCGAAAGGTGGACTATGATGTCATGTTTAATCACCAACAATAAAGGAAAGACATTGACTCAGAAAAATGACCAACAATTAAATAAAGGACGCCAAATCAAGATTAATAAGATATGTAAGGCAGTGGGCCAAAATTGAAAGGGTGTAACCTTGTTAAGGACAATGGTTTTTATGAAGAGGTGTGACTCTCACACAAATGAAGTCATATAAGAGATGTAAAATCATTTGTAAGAGGGAATCAATGGGGATCAATATGGGATGAATAAAGCATAATGCAAAATCATACGATATTAGAGCAATCTTAGTACAATAGAGATATGCATATATTATTGACCAGATTTGAAAGGTAGAATATGTAGATTTAAAAGAGGAGAACATACAAAACAAAGGAGATTAGAAAATAAATAAAAATTTGCATTCAAAAAGGTAGCAACCATTGAATATAATAAGTGATTAGCTCTTATAATGATTGATTTAATATATTAGTTTCCCTATAAGCAATCAGTCGTGGATTTGCAGGGGAACATGATTGGGAGAGGCGGCTGACTGGTTCCACAATGTAATTAGACCACCCCATGCTGGATGGTAACAAGAGTTCTTGCCACTTGGGGCTAAGGGGAGATTTCCACACTCTTGGCCTTAATTGTGATGAACAGACTTCGGGTGCCCTACTGTTCTTTCCTTCCCAATTCTTTCTATGATTGGTTATTTGGAAATGAAACTATATATTAGACCCAATTTTCTAATGTTATTTATATTAATTTTTCATTTACTCTTAAGCTCAATAGCCTTTATATGATTTAATTTGAAAATCTATTTGTAAAATAAATTATATTTTTGGAATTGTTAGTTTTGGATAAATTTTTAGGCATACCCCAACTAGGGGACATTACATTCAATAGATGGAGGACTTCAGGTTCATCTCCCTTTGAAAGTTCATTTACAAAATAACATCAAAATATATAGCAAATAAGCTGAAAAAGTTATTGCTCGATATCATCTCTAATGAATAAAGTGGCTTCACTCTAGCTAGGTTCATCATTGAAGGGATAGTCATTTCTCACAAGGTGATCCATTCATTTAGAAATTATAGAGTTGAGAAAATGATTATTAAATTGAATATCAAAAAATCCTAAGGTTTAGTTAATAGATACTTCCTCTTGGAAGTTTTCAAAAGGATGATGTTCAATGATAATTGGTGTAGATGGGTGGAAAGTTACATCAAAGCCCCAAGATTTTTAGTGCTATTCAATGGAGAGCTCTCCCCCTCTCTCCCTATTACTCCTTGTTTCTATATCTTTATACTTCTCTCTCCTATCTCTATTTTTCTCCTTCCTCTCCATCCCTCTCTATATATTTATACATAACTATCACCCTCTCTCTCTCTCTCTCTCTCGCATACACACTCACACACTCCTTGTTTCTCCCTCCCTATCTCTACATCTATCTCTATGTCTATCTCTTTACCTCTCTACCTATATCCCTCCATATTTCTTCTTTCATCACTCCCTCTATCTCTATCTTATTATCTCTCCATGTCTCTCTACCCCTATATCTTTCAATCTCTACCTCTTATATATCACTCCCTATATCTTTGTCTTTCTATCTCTCCCTCTCTCTTTCTCTCCCTCTCCCTCTCCCTCCCTTTCTCCCCATCTCTATATATTTATTTATCTCCCATCTCTATCCATCCCTCTATCCTCTCTCTCTATACAATTTTTTTAGTTAATAAATGATTAAACTAAAAAGGTAAACCAAAATTTTAGTTTAATAGAATTAAAATATTAATAAAAATATGTATCTAAAAAAGAAAATTAATATATTACAAACAGTATTAACATTAGTTGAAAGATAAACTCAATTAACAAATTAAAAAGATATTATAATATTATCAAATTAACCATAAATATAGTTAAATTATTAAATAAGTTAAAAAATTTAAAGCTATATAATTTTAACTTTTAAATTAAAAATTACAAGTAACACCAAACTTAAAAAATTAAAAATTAAATGAAACATATTAAAAAGGTAAAAAGTCAATTCATAATTTTTAATTTTTTAATATTAAAAAATTATTATATATATATATAAAATAATTATTTAAATAAATTTAAATTTAAATTTAAAAAGATTTAACATATAATTTATCATTTATATATTATATTTATTATAAGAAATCTAAAAATCTAAGTTTGAAAATTTTCAAAGAAAAAAATGCATTCTTGTCCTACATTTCCTTACTTTAAAACTAAGATTGGATAAGAGTGTAGTTTTTCTTTAATTATATATTATATTTTTCAATATTTTAGAAATTTTGATGGTTGAGATCATTTCAATGGTCTTGCATCCTTCTCTTGTAACTTTCAACCATTGATTTTCAAAAGTAGGTTGTCACTTCATATAAGGAATGCCTTCAGTGTAATAACAATAATAATAATATAATACTAACAATATATAATACTTATTTGATTTCAATCCTTATCCTAAAAATTCATCCATAATCTAAACCCATTCAATTAGCAATATGATATAATACAATATAATAATAATATAATACAATATAATAAATAATAGTATAATAAATGTTTTTGATAAAAGGGAAAAGCGGGTTTTACAGGGGCCGAAAACAAAGTTTACAAAAGCAGGAAGAAAGGACACGGAAGTCCAACCAAAAAGATTAGCTACTTTCGAAAAAAACAGCAGCAACCACAAAAGACAAACTAGAAGGGTCAGACGAAGGACAGCAAAATGAACAAAAAAACCCCGGCCATTAATTCAGAGTCTTGAGAACAGACTCTGTCTCTGCCTCCAAATTTTGCATATCATTGACACCCTTTTTAAAAATTTGTATCATCTTCGGAGTAGGGGGACCTTGTGCTTCAGATTGGCTCTGGTTCTTTTGGATATGCCCGCATCTGTATCCTGGGTTTTTTCCTCTGTTTCCTCCAGATCCACGACCAGATACCCCTACTGGGCTTTATCAAGCTTTTCAGTCATCGTGTTTATGATGATGGCATTGTGTCTTTCCATACAGTTGTTTTGCTCGGCGACAGTTTTAATGGTGTTCCTTATATTCTCAAACTTGGAATCAATATCTCTGTTACTGTGACCTGGAACCCCACTTTCCACATCTTTCTTTTCATTCTTTGCAATCTTAGCACCCAGGTGATCAATTTTGCTTTGAAGGGCCCAATTTTTTATTTTCAGCTCATTAATTTCGAAGAAGGTCCATTCCCAAAGTTTGAAATGGGACTCAGAATTGGTTTTGGCAAGGTTCAAAACATCCAGAGAGGGCTCCTTTCCAGAATTAGGATAAATTTTCTCGGAGTTAGGAATAATGGGGGAATCATCATTAGCCTGTTTATCTAGCAAAGGATCATCGTTGAGCTCAGTTTTGTTGGCATCAGACTCCTCCGAATCAAAAGATTCTTCGGAGTAGGAAACAAGGCTTTTGGCTAGGGGTTTCTTATCTTTAGGAATGTTCATTGGGTAGGGGCTATTAGGCTCAAGCACGACACGGGATTTTCTAGAGAGGGGAGTAGGGTTTTTGTTTCTAGAAGGGACATCGTGCATTCTAAGGACTTTCCTAGCTGGACTAGAGTTAGGCTGATACTCCGAGCCACTGGGCTCAGTGTCGTCACTCTTAGAGTCAGGGATAGTTTCTTGGATAGCAGGGGCTGACATTTTTTGGAAATGTTCAACTATCAACCTTATTAACCCAGTGTACAGGATGGGGAATCTTTTAGGGTTTTTCTTGTTATCCTCCACACTTTTCTTCAAGGAACAGTAAAGATAGTAGGGCAAAGAGACCCTAACATTGTAGCGGAAGTGGTTGAGAAGAGCAAAGTGGTAGCCATAAACTCTGGTGAATCGCCCATCCAGCGTGATGTACTCCATAATAACCCACATAACCTTTCTCCAAATGACCTTTAGAGTGTCTGCATCGAAGTAGCTGTTAGCAATTTTAACAATATTTATCCTTTCTTTGTCCTTCTTCAGAAATTTGATCACAGATTCATCAGAAAAATCCCTATCCCTGAAGAACTTCTTCCCTTCAGTAGGTAAGCCCGTAATATCAGCGATTAAATTTTCACTGAGCTCCACAGTCCTACCAAACAGGGTCAAGTTTCCGTTGTTCTAGTTTTTGACAAAGAGATCTGTAGCCTCCTGGTTAGAACCATGGAGCTTCTCTAGGAAAGGAAGCAACCCTCCACTTTTAACCTTATTCCAAGCCTTGGCATTTTTCATGTGTGTTTCATAGCTGTCTGACTCAGTTCGCTTTCTGTCTCCTCCCATTTTAGCCGACACAGTGGGGTAGACCCTAGCTAAAGCTTTGCTAAAATTGGCCCCGCCAAATCTTAGAACCCACAAAGCGTGCAGAGCTTTCTTGCAGATTAAGCCGCGGGGCTCACTCCCATGCAATCTAATGATTGCGATGTGAAAGATCCACCCTGTCCTCATTAAAGGGATAACACGTCACTTTTCCATGTGACTTATCGTAATTTAATAGGGCATAGACATTAGAGTTTAGATCACTTATATTAAGCCAGGTACGCACATCTTTACTCCTAACTCCTTCATTAGCGAAAAAATATGCAACAGCATTGGCTTCCCTATAAGCATGTGATATTTTAATCTTATCAAATTTAGCCAAAGTCAATTTGGCATCCTCAACCCAAGATTTAATGGTCCACGAGGGGGGAGACTTGCCACTTAGGCAGTCAATTATGTTTTTGGAATCTCCTTCGAGCCACATATTTTTAATATTAAGACTTTGGGCTAGATTTATGTTGTGAAAAGCTCCAGCTGCCTCCGCTAGATGATTGGTTTGGGTTCCAAGAGGAGAAGCCGTTGCACCAATGAAATTGCCACAGGAATCCCTTATAACTCCACCACAGCCCGCCGCCCCTGGATTACCTTTAGCCGCACCATCAAAGTTAGCTTTGATCCAATCGTTTGGCGGAAAAGACTAGCAAACACCCTCTCTGTCCTTCTTGGCTTTCATAGCGGTTCTAGATAGATCAAGACTAATGTTCCATTCCTTAACAACCATCAGGTCATAGAGTGAGTGCTCAACTTTCATGGACAAGCTGTCCTTCTGAGCCAAGGCATTGAAAATTTCCTTCATGAATTTGACAATTTTATCAAAAACAATATCCATAGAGGCTTCTTTACCTCTATAAATTCTATTGTTACGTTCCTTCCAGAGGCCCCAAGCAACATGAGGGAAGGATAAATCCCATAAAATCCTGAGCATGGGATTTCTAGTCGGGGCTTTCCATTGAACGAAGAAGTCTTCAATGGACGATGGGAAAACCCAAGGAAGGTGCCATAACCTGATGACTTTTTCCCAGATAGAAGCAACATATGAACAGTGAAGGAAAAGATGATGCACAGATTCAACCTCCATCTTACAAAGAAAACATCTGTTAGGAATTTGAAATCCTTATTTACACAGGTTATCAATCGTGAGCACCTTGTTTTGGAGAAGGATCCAGAAAAAGATATTGATCTTAGGTATCAAGTGTTTGAACCAAGCTTTAGACCAGAAGGGAGGACGATCTAGAGAAGAAGTAAACCTGGAAAAAGCAGAAGATACAGAGAAATTGCCCGAGGGTTCATCTATCCAAACCACATGATCATTCAATTGCTCAGAGCTTAGTCTAACAACCAACAAAGAAGACTGGATAGGGGCCAAAGCTTGACTAACACTACACAAGTCCACCCAATTACCATTCGCTCTGTAATCTTTCACATAAATTCCAAACCGTTCCTTACAAGTCTCTACCCAGTCACTGAAGGAGTTGATTTTTATAATGGGTTCCTTAAAAAGCCATCTGTCCTCCCAAAATCTAGTATGATAACCATTTCTCACTTGCCAACCAATACCATCTTCCACAATCTTTTTCCCTTTGATAATATTATTCCAGCATGTAGATCCTTTGGGAAGAAGGTGAGGATCCTTCTTAATAATGAAGGAGCAATTATTTTCTAAATATTTACTAGCCAGAATATCAATCCACTCCCCTGATGAAGAGGAGATTCTCCAGATTTGTTTAGCTAGGAGGATTTTGTTAACTGTTCTAATTCTTCTTAAGCCAAGTCCTCCATCCTTTTTAGATCTACAAACCAAATTCCAACCAATTAAGGGAAGTCTTTTTTTTTCCTCAACACCCGACCATAGAAATCTTTTTTGAATTTTTTCAATGGCATCAGCAAATTTAGCAGGGATCTTAAAAAGGCTCAGGGCATAGATAGGCAGATTTTGGAGAGAGGCTTTGAGGAGCTGAAGCTTTCTGGCTTGACTTAGTAGGGCTCCTTTCCAACCCACAAGCTTCTTGCTAAATCTTTCAACCAGCGAGAGCCAGAAAGACTCAGGAGGTTTCAAGCTTAAGGGTAGACCAAGGTAGGTGGCAAGAAAGGAGTCCACCCTGCAACCCAGGATTCTGGCAATTTTAACCTGTCTATGGTCTAGAGTGTTGAAGAAGAACATAGAGATTTTTTTATTGTTGATCAACTGTCCCGAAGCTCTCCCATATTTGTCAAGCAACTGTTTTATAGTCCTGCCTTTAGAAATCATGGCTTTACCCATAAGCATAGTGTCATCAACGAATTATTGATGGGAGCACACCAGATTGCCTGAGGAAGGTTTGAGACCAAGAAGAAGTTTAAAGTCAACCAATTTTTTCAGATTCCTTCCTAAACTTTCAGCCATAATAGTGAATAAGATAGGAGAGATAGGATCACCCTACCTTAGACCTCTGGTGCTCTAGAAAAAAGAGGTGGGGGATCCATTAACCATGATCGATGTGGATGTTGTGGTCACAAGTTGTTGCACCATTTGGATAACCCTGTTACAAAACCCAAAAGCCTTTAAAATTTTAAATAAGAAATTCCAGTCAACTCTATCATAGGCTTTTGAGATATCCAACTTTAATAAAAATCCTTTGGTCTTCGATTCAGCTAAGGAGTGAATATTCTCATGTATAGTAACAATTGAATCAAGAATTTTTCTACCAGGGACGAAGCCATTATGTTGAGGAGAAATCAAGGAGGGCAAAAAAGTTAGAAATCTAGAGGTTAAGACCTTAGAGATGATTTTATATACAGAATTACAGAGACTTATAGGCCTAAAAGCCTCAAAATTATTAGCTCTAGGTTTCTTGGAGATAAGAACCAAGAAGGTAGTATTTAATTCTTTTAGCAGACTTATGGATCTAAAAAATTCTTTTACAGCATTAACCACATCTTCTTCAACTATCTCCCATAGCCATTGAAAGAAAAATAAAGGGAAACCATCAGGCCTCGGAGCTTTACTCCAGTCAGAGGAAAAGATAGCCCGCTTGACTTCCTTCTTGGTGGGGATAGCGGTCAAAAAAGAGTTGTTTTTCTGGTTGATAATATTAGGTATAGCTTCAACTAATTGATCCTGCTCATTTTGGTTTATTTCCTCACTTGTCGATAGAAGATGTTTAAAGAAGGAGCTCGACTACTTTCTAATATCCTCCTCCTCCACATACCTAGTTTTGTTCACTTCTATTTGAGATATTTTGTTTACAGCTCTGTGTTTTGATGCCGATAGGTGGAAGTACCTGTTGTTTCTATCTATAGCAGATAACTAAAGAGCTCTAGATCTTTGTCTCCAGAACTCCTCCTCCTTTCCTATTATGTCATGCATCTTCGTTAGAAGCTCATTCTCTTTTTCCTTAGTATCATTCAAGTAGCCCTCCTTCTAAATTTTTAATTGAATTTCACCCAAGTCCATCTGGAGATCAAACTTTATCCTAAAGATGTTCCCAAAAGAATCCTTTTTCCATTTTTTTAAATTGCATTTCACTTCCCTTAATTTTTTAGCTACTCTGAACATAGCAGTTCCTTGAATTCTTATATTCCACCATTTCCTTATTTCCTCTTTAAGAGCAGGATGAGATATCCACATTTTTTCAAATCTGAAAGGAGTGTTCTTCTTTTTTATTGGATCCACAGTGAAACTGATTGGAAAATGATCAGAACCAATTCTATTAAGAGATTTAAGAGAGCAGTAATAGTCAAAATACCAATGATTGGAGATTAAATATCTATCTAATCTAACATGTATGAGATCCAACCCCTTTCTACGATTAGACTAGGTAAAAGAAGCTCCATGTAGATCCAGGTCAATCAGCCCTTGATTATTAATGAAATTATGAAGATCCTCTTTACTCTCCAAATTGATCTGGGATCCCCCATATTTTTCTCCATTCATTAAGGGTGTGTTAAAATCCCCCATAACAATCCAAGCTTCACTATCAAAAATCCTCCTAAAGGTAGCTAGTTCCAACCAAAAAGATTTTCTCATTGCTTTTCCATTAGGAGCATATATATTCACTTGAATCCAGCTGAAGTTATCTCTTATATGAGTGAATCTAGTGGCTATATGATTTTTACCTTCCAAGATTGGATCACCTTTGATTGTGTGGCTATTCTAGAAAGTCGCAATTCCTCCAGAAGCGCCATTCGAATTATTACCCTGGTTACTGTAATACTGGAAAAGTTTCAACTTTTCAATTTTCTCCTTTGACATTTTTGTTTCCTGGATTAAAAGAATATCCGGCTTGTGATCTCTAATGAAATTGTGAAGAACATCCTGCTTGTGGGGGCTATTGAGTCCCCTGATATTCCAAGACATAATCTTCATTAAATACCAAGGGAGTTAAGACATTCCGGGATGGTTTTCTGAGATCCATCTGCAATATCTTGAAAACTATTTAGCTCTCTTTTCTTTTTCAAACCTCTTGAGTTCTTTACTGCCCCATAGTCTGCCTTGACTCTTGATCTGGTAGAAATGCCACTTGGGGTCTTCCACTATTTGTTTTTTTCTATCTTCTTCTTTGATATATTCTCCTCTTTATCAGTCTCTTCGTGGCTATCCATCTCTCTACTGGACTCCCAGTCCTTATCATTTGGTATTCTTTGTTCCCAAGGTAAAGTTTCCATGTTACCATTCTTTTGACAAACCAAGACATTGCTGGAAAAATACACTGCATGATCCAGATTTTAAAGGGAGTCCTTAACCCTATCAATGTAAATGGGATCCGTCAAGTTCACAATTCCCTGAGGGGGAGACATGGAGGGATGAGGAATATTCAGTACCAAGGACAAGCCCTTACTAGGAATATCCTCTAGACCCGAGATCTCTTCGTTTCTATTAGAAGGGACTGTCATTTGGGATAAGGAAGTAGAAAGGTTCCGGTCTCCTTCTCCTACTAAGGTCTCCTCATCTGAATCCCTTTCCTTAGATGGAGACATTTTAACAAAATTCATGTAATGAGGATCACTAGGGATCTCACCTTTAGATTCCATGACCACTTCAATCTCTAGGGAGATACCCTGAGTATCAGCCTCTTTGTTTTCCAGTTCCTGCTCTTTATTTTCCTTCCTTTCTTCTCTTGAATCATTCTTTTTTTTCCACGCCTTTTTTCTAGGTCCTACTAGTTTTTCTTTCTCTAAGGTGGCATTTAGGGGACACTTTTTTGCCCAGTGACCAAATTTTCTACATTTGAAACAGGCAAACAGAATAGTTTCAAACTCTATACTTTGTACCCAGGAACCCAGTTTAGATTGGATCTCAATCGAAGATGGTAGATCTGCTTCCTGGGAGACTCCCAGACAAATCCTCACAAAAACCAATCTCTTTCTAGCAGCTGTCATTGTGTCAATCGAAAGGAGCTCACCAAAGGAGCTCACAATACCATGAAATATTTCTTCACTCCAGTACTCTAGGGGTATGCCTGGGAGTCCTACCCAAACTGGGACATTCTCAAAGATGGAATCCGATAGATCCAAGTTGGAGGACTCACTTCTTTAGAGCTAGGGAAGATTTCCCCTATCACCCATGGACTTCCAATTCTA